>CAJNDV010016692.1:3030-27713 GCA_905221635.1 Symbiodinium sp. CCMP2456 | reverse complement strand
CCACCCCACCGCCACCGCCACCGCCACCGCCACCGCCACCGCCACCACTACAGCACCACCAGCACCGCCAGCACCACCAGCACCACCAGCACCAGCACCAGCAACAGCAACAGCAACAGCAACAACAACAACAACAACAACAACAACAACAAAAACAGCCACAACAACAGCAACAACCGCAACAGCGACAACGACAACAACAGCAAGTCATTATAATGAGAAGCAGCATCGTGACATTATTACTAGCAATGAAAACGATGTTGTGAATGTGACTAAGAAGACTTCGTATATCACTAATACCGGGCGATACAGTAGCAGCCGCTTTTCAACCATGACAAGGACATGGACTGGGACAAGAAGCCCTTGGGCCGGGGTTACTTCGGAGAGGTATGGTGCTGGGCCCAGATGTGCGAGCGAGGGGAAGAGAAGGAATGCAGCAAGGAGTCCAGGAGACACTGTTTCTTTACACGAACAACTTGTCGAATATCGTTCCCTGACGGCAGGGGAATCGCGAAACCTTTTGCTTGCTTGTCTTCTCCATCTCTCCGAACCGTGCTGGCTTCACAGACGTGTGCAGGCGTTTGAGTGTGTTTGTGTGTGCGCCTATGCGGATGCTTTTTCCGAAAAGCAAGCCTCTAGTCAGAAACCAGTGAGAAGCCCAAGCTTATTTGGTTCGGACCTTTAGACTGCATGCTCTTCGATTTAGCATCGCTTGACGTGGCCGCCGTTTGGCCCCAGTCCGTTTGATAAGCTTGCGTCTTCTAGCACATTAGAGTACCACTTGCAGCATGCAAGGGTCGGTCGGAGATTCTCCGGAGATGTTCTACGATTCCGCAACGACAACAACGTAGTTGTCGTCGTCGCCACCGTCGCAGTAGTCGTCGTAGAAGCAATAGCACTAGGATTAGCATTAGCAGAGCCGCAACAGCAGCAGCAGCAGCAGCGGCATCCGCAGTGGCAGCAAAGTGGAAACACTAAGAGACAAATAACAACACACTCGGCTTTACTCTAACTCAGGACTGTAAGATGACGTGTGGAACTAAGCATGTCTCGTCGCGGCCACTGGACGACGGAATCAACCAGTGCCTATCCGCCTGTTCTGGCCAGTTTATGCACGTGTATGTCCACTTTTTTTCACATAAGCCCGCGACCAGCCACTTTGTCAGTTCTTTCCATGCGTGCATCTGCAGCAAATCCAGACACCCCACACTGCTGCATGCTTCAGCCTGGAGGGTTTGTGTATCGTCTTCTCTTTCTCGCCACTTTCCAAAGCGCTTTGAACCTTCCGCTCCGAGCCCTTCTCTGTAGCAGCACGAGACGAGGCGCTGCACTCGTCCTGGCAAGGCGCACTCTCCGCTCATTTGGGCCGTCGCTTGGCGAAGCAGGGTTGCTGGTACTTGCATGCGTGGGATTCGCAGGCTCGCGTGGCTAGGTCCCATCCGTGCCGAGAATTCAGCGTTCTCCGGTTTCATGGTTCCGAATTCCTCTGCCAGTTTAGCCGTTCCTTTCCTTGGTTACTGTGGCAGTACAAAAGTAGCCGGAGACTTGTAAGTTTTCCTCGCCTGGCACAGAGCCCAGGTCAAGAAGATCCCCAAATCGCTGGTTCAGCCCCCTGGCAGCACTAGGTGCAGCGCGAGCCGGCAAACGAGCTCGGAACATTCTCCGATTCTGGATGTAATTCTACGCTACACCCTGAACTCGGCGTGTGGCAACTTGCAGCCACCGGGGGCATGTTTCAGCCCAAGACGTCCTACGAAATGTGTCAAACATTGTTGCAAAATTAAAAGTGGTACATCATAGTGACATGACGACGAATGATGAAGACGATGATGATCTTGACATGAGTTGAAGAGTCCGATGAATAAACTCATCATGAGCAAGACCATGAGAACAAACGGGTGCGATCCTGAAGCATCTACTGACAATGAACAGCAAGCTGACGGTGTGAGGGCCTTAGATGTGGGATGTGAGCCGTGTCAAAGGCTGCACAGGAGGCCACCAGCTTAGTCTTTCCAGCCTTCGGCATCTTGCCCCTACAATACCATTTTTCTCAGCAGGCAGCAGCAGGCTATGATAGGCACCTCTAGGCAAAGAGCCTGCAAGCCTCGAAGGCAGCATAGTCTCACCGAGCAGATGCAAAGAGAGTGGCTCGGCTGATCAAGGAGAATTTCTGGGTTTATTGTGTTTTCTCTTCTTTACAATCTGCTTCATGTGCCAGTAGTTGCGTCTGTGTGTGTGTGTGTGTGTCTGCGCCTGCCCGCCTGTATGTATGTATGTATGTATGTATGTATGTATGTATGTATGTATGTGTGTATGTATGTATGTATGTGTGTATGTATGTATGTATGTATAACTATATGGTCACCCCCCTCCATGATCCGCTTCCGTCTTTCTTCGGTATGTAAAACACATAGAGATCACCATCTATATATATATATATATTATGTATATGTATGTGTGTGGGTGTGTGTGTGTGTGTGTGATGTGGAGTGGTTTCTGCCGTGGCTAGAGGTTGTGCCAAAAGTGTGATATTGGACTGCAGGGGCCGGAGGGGCTGGAAGATTTCATGCAGCCGCCGAGGATAACCATCATGCGCAGCCTGAGACACCAGAACATTGTGGAACTACACTTCAGCGCCTCGGAGAAGACAGGGTTTAGGGTTTACGGTTTAGGGTTAAACGGCGACGCTGATGCTCAACGTGCTCACGGACAAGGACTCCTTTTTGGGGTGAGACGTCTGGAACACCCACCTGGAAAATGCATACATTATGCAAGGAGAACTACCTTGGAACATTGCAAGCAGCTAGCAGACACAAGCTGAAATGTTCCGTGGAGCCTAAGCCTGAGGCCCCGAACCCAGCAAGTTCTCTTGCGACTCAGGCTTTGAGGATGACAGCCACATCTTCCTCGGGATGGCCTCCAAGCTGTGTGAGCAGGTCTTACAAGTCTTACCCACATGGCAATGAGGGCAACCCTGCCAGGGGCAAGGTCCTACAGGTTAAGGGCTTAGGGCTTAGGGCCTTAGGGCTTAGGGTTGAGCTTATTGGTGTTGTAGTGCAAGGCCCGAGAGGACATGCCCCAATTTTGCCTTTGAGCCGCAAGGAATTAAGCTGTAAGAAGGTACCGGACGCTGCTGCTTGGAAACATGGGGTGGGTTTTGGCATTCATCTCCCAGATTGTTGCGATTGTGCCATTCGCGGTTTTTCTTACTATATAGTCATAGAGAGTTACAGCAGTTCTGCATAGAAGTTGGTTTCCAAGGAGTTTGCGGAAGGCGGCGGAATGTTCGACCTCCTCAGCAAGGTTGGCTTGCAGTGTAGTTTGAGACCAGTCCTTCTTCAGTCCTTCGAAAATCTGATGGATGCTTGAGACGTGCATAGAATGCGGCAGGCGATGTGCACCTTTGTGCAGACTCTTGTGCGAGCCAGGTCGGCAAATTCACCTTAGACCTGGCTGCCCAGCACTTCTATGAGGCCAACTTTCTCTGGCAAAGTCGAAAGTCAGGGGTATGACAGAGGCCTTCGCAAGTGATGAGACCGTGCCGCGCAGTTGGGGTGTGTTGTGTTGGAAGGCGAGTGGGTGATGTGTAGGGTCGGCATGCCTTGAGAAGACTTACATGTTTTGCTGAGAAAAGGAGCACTCCCTAACCGCATCTGTCTGAAGGCAGCACCTCCTCCGTCGGTGTCGGGCCGTACACCCCTCGCGTGTGAAAATCTCCATCAGATTGGTTTTCCTCTAGGCTTGCATAATTTGGATTTTGAGTTCCGTACCTGCAACTGCGAAAACCACCCACGCGTTTGCAACACAATGCTCGGAGGTGTGCGATGCACTGCACTACCTCCACAACCGTGATCCGAAGATCATCCACCGGCCCGCTCGTCTCAGTGTTTAGGGCTTCCGAGGTTGAAGTCGGCAGCACCGAGTCTTGTCATGGGAATTCCGGCTTTGAAATGTTGGTATCCGAAGTTTGGGCCCGGGTCAGGCTTCGTTTCCTCGTTTGCGGGTGCGTATTCGGGATCGCTCAGAAGACTCAAAAGTTCCGGCGTAAGTATACTGCATGATTCTGCATCGGGATCATTGCCACGAGCCCTTGCTAAATAGAGTGCCTGCAGAATCATGGAAGGCAGGCCAGAAGTGCCTGCTTAACCTAGTTCATCTGGCTCTGTAGAAAACGCAAACCCCGAAGCCATGTTCCTGGCTGCAATCACTGCAATCCCTACGCTGGGCCAGGGATATCAAGCCCGAGAACATTCTCCTCGACAAGGCGCGCAGCTCGGAGAATGGACTGACGACCGTGTTCCAAGCCCGCATAGGCCGAGAGGATGACCGGCATGAAACTCCATACCTTGACTACTTTGCCTGCAACTTCCCAACACAATTTCAAGCCTTGGCCGTGTGCAGGGCATGCACGCGAAGCTGGCGGACTTCGGCTGGTCTAATGTCATGGAGAATGTATCCTACAGGCGCAGCTGGAGAGGTTGTCGATAATAGTGTGGACGAATACATTGTCGCGGCCATCCATGTTTGAGTTAGAGGTGGGCAAAAGACATCCAACTTAAGAAAGTGTCTGACATTTGGTCGTAGGCATCCTTGACATGGCATCCGACATATACAGCCACACAAACACTAGCCCTTGATGGCATCTAGGCTTAAAATCTCGAAAACTGTAAAGCAGCCAGAACCTTCTAAACCCTAAGCCCGTGATCTCACCAGACTTTCTGGCTGGCTATACCTCGCAGACATCATGCAACCATGCAAAGAGATGCTGAACGCAGCAACATGTGAGCATATGTGTAGACCCAGCTGGGCCTGTGTTTGACGCCAATTACATGTCCCAATTTCCAGCAGATCAGGCTCAGGCAGCTCAGAACAAGACATAGCCCGTCGTTTGTTCATCTGCCCTGAGACGAGGGCAACTTTCTGCGGAACGCCCGACTACTTGGCGACGTGGGCTTCAACAGAAAATAGTCGGTTGATTCGGAGAAGAGTGTGTGGCCTAAGTCACAACCGTCCTGTGCGGGGTATTGCCGCACACGAACAAAAGAAGCCAGCCTTTCGCGGCTGAGGCTCCCGAGATGATTCTTGGAGAAGGCCTGTTCGGAAGGGTTGGGCTTCAAGAGCAGAGCGAGTTGAAAGAAGGACTGCAGCTGTGGAGTAAGATTCGGAGTTTGAGGATGAGGGTGATTTAATGATGGTGCTTATGATGAATATATTCGACGGATGGATGAGGATGGCGATGGCGATGGCGATGGCGATGCTGCCGCACGGCATCATGTCCCGCTATTGCCACGGCCCTGATACGAGCACAGTGGCTGTCTCCCAAGCACAAAGTAAGAAGAGGCAGAGTCGGAGGAGGGGGCTGGCGAGAGCGGCAAAATTAGTAGCAACGGCTGAAACATCAACCACAGTCGTTGCTAATTACCTGGCCATTTTGTTATTTCCTCACGGTTTGTGAATATTTGGCTAACCCATCTGCAACATTGCGACATGATCAATTGCGCCGTCGCAGTTTCATCATAATCCGCTTCAACATCATCTTCGTGGCCACCACCCTCATCATCATCATCAACAACCTGGTTGTCGTTGTTACTACCACCTGCTTCTACAAGCTGTGATAGAATTGCAATACCCCCAAGGCTAGCAGCAGGAAATGCACAAGTTCAGCAATGAATATGTAATCCCATTTACCTGGCTCGTCTAAGAAACTTGGGCAAGCGTTGAAGAGCAAGGAGACCAAAGCCATCCCAAACTCTGTCTCATGTGTCTCATCGTCGCGACATACACTGTCACTGCTGTGATGCCCGATGCATCACAGTTTGCTCCTGTTACACTTGGAAGGTCACAACGAAAGCTTGGACATGTGGGAGATGGGTGTACTGTTGTCACCCGGCCGTGTTGAGTGCACGGGCAGACGAGCAGCAAGAGTGAAGGGTGGACTGTAACTACATGAAGTGGCATCTTAAGTCTTCAGTCGCTGTATTCCAAAGGTATGAGATGGTGGTGGGGAGATCGCCTTTCGGCGGAACTTCACAGAACGACACCTGCAAGAACATTCTGCGTCTTGGCATCAATTTCAGATCACTGCAAGCTTGTCTTTATGCAGCGCCAGACCTACGTACTTTTGTGGATACGGCCTTTCAGACATCATGTTTCAGCCGGTCTTGACTGCATGATGACAGCGCTTCATTCAAGCCTTCATCTAGATGCTTCTAGTTCTGATCCGGGGAGGCCTCCAGCAACGAATGCCTTGTTGGTATCAGGAGAAACTTCAGGCTAAACCCACCAGCAGAGGCAAAACAAACACAAGGTGCAACAGGAATGGGCGGCCAGGTATTGAGGTTGAGAAACGACTTCCGTTACTTCCGAATTACTTATCTAGCTCCTCCGGTCGGTGCCTTGGTAGCCGCTCTTGCCTTTACATGAGTCTGCACGGATAACATGCGCTGCGCCTGCACACTTCGGTAGTAGGTCACAGGAAGGGCTTTGCGATTCTTCGGGGTAGCATGCAGAGCAATTTCAGAACACCCTGAAGCCAGCAGAGTCTTGCGTTGTGTGTGGGATTTACAGTGTTTGCATCAAGGCAGAACGGTGTGTCTCGGAGCAGAGCTTCAGCAACCAGCAAGCGTTGCAGTATCGCGAAAGCGAAACAGCTAGAACTGAAATGGAAAGACTGGCACCTTCGAAAAGTTGCCTTCGATGCCCTGTAATTATAAATAAACGCCTTACATTCGAAGACAACCAGGAGCATCAAACTTCAGTTTCCGCCGGACATCGACCATACCGTGGAGGAGCTCTGCTTCCGCTCGAGTCGCGAGTGCGTTCTTTCCAGTCTGATCTATATTTCGGGGCTTTTGGTTCGCGCTTTAGGTTTGGGGGGTCGAAACTTGGGGAGTTTTGCAAGGAGCTTCGCAGCTTTCGCCTCCAGTCGCAATTCAGAGGGCTTCTTCACATCTTACACTACTCCTTGCGGGTTGTTTCTCGCCTTTGTTTTGACTGGGCCGAGAAGATCTGAAGCTCATGGCGCCAAGCTTTTGCCCGCGCGTGCTGCACGACTCCCTGTGGTGCAGCGCCAGCATGATTCCCGGTTCGCAAAGTGGGCTACGGTGGCCACGGCCACTAGGCAATCAAGTGCCACATCAGTAGCCGGGCTGGGTACAGTTTCCTACAGCGAGGCGAAGCAAACTGAAAAAGATTGCGCAAAGCCCTTAAGCCACATAAATCGTCGTGAGGTGCAGAAAGCCGTATTCCAGTGGCAATGTATTGGACTTGTACGGTTGTCGGTCGTCCTTGGGCTTGCTTTGCCATTCGTGGCAGCTCTGGCCTCACGTACCAGAACTATGTGAGTTCCGGGTGTACCGGAGACAGCTTCTGTCTTTGCTTGCATCTAATTCGTCCCTACCCGTGTAAACTCCACGAACTCTGCCCGAGAGCGAAAGAGAGCGAGACAGATAGAGAGAGGCAGAGAGAGACAGAGACAGAGATCCAGGACTGCATCAAGAGCTTGTGCAAGAAGGCGCCCGAGGACGGGATCCAGTCGCGGAGCATTCAAAGGCTGTTCAGGCTGCAGGTCAGGTTTACGTTTATGTTCAGTTGATACAGTCGTGGTTGCAGTTATCGTTGCTGCAAGTGTTGGTGCTGTTGCTACTCTCCATGTTGTCGGAAAAGATCCTGACTTCCCAACTCCTAAACTCAGAGGTAGATGTATAGTTTGCGATTCGTTTGCCATTGAACGCCCTGACAGAAACGCCTGACAGCTGCTCAAGCTATGCAGCATGCCTTCGTTCGCCAGCTTCTTGATGGCATTCTCATCAGGTTTCAAGGGGTCCAGCCATCAAGCAAAAGAAGGGTTAATTTGTCTTCTTGCAACATGTCTCCACGTGGCCTCCAGTATATATGCACGGTTCGTGTAATGCAAAATCCAGCAGGCATGGGCAGGAACAGCGCCGAAGATTCGAGAAAACTTGTTGGTGCGATGATAGACTGCATATTGACAACAGCAGCTGCAGACCTTTGGGACAGGCTGTGCTGCTTCTGAGTCAGTTCGACACTGATGCCTGATAGTACCGCTCGATTGATCACTACTAGGCCTAGTATGCTGGCTGCGGCTGCTGCTACCACGGGGAGTAGTATCACCCTACGTCTGGTCCTACCACTGCTACAGCTTTTCCTGCTGCCTCTGTCCCTACTATTAATAATATTACTAGTGTCAACCACCACCGCCACGACGACGACGACTACTACTGCTACTACCACTGCTGCTGCTACTTCTACTCTAACTGCGAGTACTACTATCACCACCACTACTATGCGACTACTGCCACTACCACTTTGCTTCCACCACTACTGCCAACAAAACCAACACGACCACGATGACGACCACCACCACCACCACCAGCACCACGGCTGCTACTACTACTACTACTACTACTACTACCGCTACTACTAGTGCTACCACCGCTGCCGCCGTTGCTGCTGCTGCTTCTACTGCGGCTTTTGCTTGCTCCTGCCGCTGCTACTTCTACTCTAACTGCGAGTACTACTATCACCACCACTACTGCCACTACCACTTTGCTTCCACCACTACTGCCAACAAAACCAACACGACCACGATGACCACCACCACCACCACCAGCACCACGGCTGCTACTACTACTACTACTACTACTACTACCACTACCACTACCACTACTACTACTACTACTACTACTACTACTACTACTACTACTACTACTAACTACTACTACCGCTACTACTAGTGCTACCACTGCTGCTGCCGCTGCTGCTACTGCTTCTACTGCAGCTTTTGCTTGCTCCTGCTGCTGCTAATTCTACTCTAACTGCGAGTACTACTATCACCACCACTACTACTGCGACTACTGCCACGACCACTTTGCTTCCACCACTACTGCCACCAAAACCAACACGACCACGATGACCACCACCACCACCACCACCACCACGCTTGCTACTACTACAGCGGCTACTGCTACTGCTACTGCTACTGCTACTACTACTACTACTACTACTACTACTACTACTCCTGCTACTACTACTACTACTACTACTACTACTACTACTACTGCTACGATCACGACTGCGACGACTACTGTTACTACTATTAATGCTGCTGCTGCTGCTGCTGCTGTCAGCAGTGGTAGCAGTAGTCAGTAGTCGTCGTCGTCATCGTCGTCGTCATCGTCGTTGTCGTAGAAGTAGGCCTTCTCGTGTGGAAGACACCTAACGTTCTTCTCATTGTCTCCACTTTTAACAACACAGAGGTGGATTGGCTGATGTGGTTTGCGGACATGCAGTAGTCATGAAGGCTTCGAATTCCCAGCTGATGCAGGATTTGAGTCTGGGTTCAAAAACTACGACGAATGCCAAAAGACTCTGCTACGATTCCTTGAAATTGTGTGTCACGATTCCAAGGGTATGTATTCGACAACTGGTGCCAGACGGAATCAAAATCTGTATGCAGATGCTGGTAGGAAACGTCACCCCATTGCTTCGGCACGCGGAGGAGGAATGCTAAGCCAGTGTAAACTTCCCTCTACGCAAGAGCGAAGGTTTTTTTGGCATATCGGCCGCTGCCATCAGGTTCTTTCAGCCTGCGGCGTCCGCAGCCTCTGGAAAGAAGGAGCTGGCCCAGGTAGTCGAAACTAAACAGGGATTAACGTCGAATCTCTTGCAGGCCTTGCCAGGCTTGTCCGAGTGTGAGTGTCAAAACAACAGGCGTTGACAGGTTGACAGTTCTGATATGCGACGGCGTTGACTCCAAATTAAATTTGCGTATGTCTATACGCACACATATGTATATATATATATATATAGTCTATACATATAGAGAGGTATAGGTACCTGCTCATGTGTACGCATTCGTTGAACGTCACGAATATTCCCGAAAGCATGCAGTGTATGAACGCTTCATGAGGCTATGCAACAGCATGGTTCTCATTCGCTTATGCACTCGTTCGTCTCATCTTGAAAATGCTGTTGTAGACTCGTGAGTAATTAGCACCACGCGGTATATACAGAAGCTTGCGACGATGTCCAAGTACTAGTTGCCAATTAGAATTTTAAAACTACTGGCTGCATGCAACTAGAGGTATAGGAGTACACCCGCACACACATGCGTGCTGCTTGGTTGGTTTTTTCGTGTTTCACATCCATTGTTGGAATTTGGGCGGCACACTTGTTGAGCATGGTTCCATAGTGGGGTAGATGCCACCACTGTGTACCGCCGTGTTTATAATGCGCCATGCTGCGATACCATGTATTGGTCCACCAAGTTGGTCTGCACCTCTATTGTCCTTCCTGAAGATCGTGTTGAAAAGGTGTCACATGATGTCTCTTTGCTGATGTGCTATGACTTCAGCCTGGTCCCGCAGACTTGCGGCTATCCATGGGGCGCCAGCCCTTACAAAATCATGATCACCCTAGGCCCTTAGCAAGAAAACCCTGAATCCTTACAGTTCGAGATGTGCGAGTCTAAAGTCTAAACACTGAGCCCTAAAATCCTAAGCCTTAAAGCCTGTTCCCGGTACTCCGGACACATTTTCAGGCGGACAGAAAAGAGGTGATATACCAAAAAGCCTGTTCCCGAACAAGCATCCCGATAAGCCCTAAACCCTAAACCCATAACCCATAAACCTGAAACCCAAGCCCCTTCCTAGCGACGTCAGAAGTCACGTGGCGAGGAGCTGCAGGAAGACGCGGGCCGGCCCTCCGTGGAGGTAGTGAGACGAAGTCAAGTGTTCCGGCGTCGGTTCTGTCAGGTTAGGGCTCGGGGTACAGGCTTGAGGAAGGTATGCTTTGAAACTTTGAGGTGAACTGTGGGGTTCAGTCGGTCCAGGGGCCTCAGACTTGGATGGAGTGGCGATCGCATATCTATAGATGTTTATTGCGGGTTCCGAATGGCCTACCATGGCTTGCAGCAGCTACCGAAAGTGAAAGGTGTATCAATCACTAGTCAGAAGTGGCCGCAATTCCAAGCACCGAACCAGCGAAGCCAGCTGGAGCAAGAAGTTACAGCGTAAAGGTAAGAAGAGATAGGAATCCAGCAACAACTTTGCGGTGCATGTTTTCTCTTCCACCCTGAAAGATGTCACTTTTGCGTAGTTGCAGTTAGAGGTCGTAAAACAGTCACGATAAGCTGTCCAGGCAGGTTTTGTCAAATGCAGGTTTCCGGAGTTCATGCTTGCAAAGCAGGTGGCAGCTTCAGAAGCAAAAGGCTGCTGCTAGTTGAAAATCGAAGCCAGATAGCCTATGTCCGATCACGACAAGGCCATGATGAGGATGCGGCTACCGAGCATACATTCGTGCACCATATCGCCCCTGACGTGTGCATATATGTATGTATGCTGTATGTATGCATGCATGCATGCATGCATACATGCACGCATGCAAGCATGATGTATGTATGTGTGTATGTCTGTCTGTAGGTACGTAAGTACGTATGTAGCTTTGCATTCATGCATGCATACATGCCTGTATGCGTATATGTATGTATATATATATATACGTACATACATACATACATAAATCTACATGTACATATGCGTATGCAAAATTACATATACGCACACACACATACATACATACATACATACATACATACATACATACATACATACATACATACATACATATCATACATACATGCATAAAACACACGAAATACAAATACTATTGTATCCTAATTGAGTACCCTCTTTCTCTATCTATCCGCCCCTGTCCATTTCAAAGAGCCGGCCCAAGCTACAGAGAGAGTACGGCAGTTTCGGGCTGCTTGTACCGGCCAGGCACGACACCTGGCGCGTGAAAATGAGATTCTCGAAAACGATCCCCGTCAGAACAGCTTCGGAGATGCATGTTGGACTTACATTGGCATGTCGTGAGAAGGCAACTAGAATGTTCGATGTGTGCAGGCTTACACATGCAGCTGAGCATTCTGTTTCGGGCTCGCCCCATACTGCGTTAAGTCAAGTCTGTTTCTGGGATGTATCCCTGGAAGGTTTCATGCCGTTCAGTGTTTCTGTTTGGGGTCCCTAGCTTTTGCGTTGTAGTTAGCTGGTTGTTGTTGGATCTAGGTTTCGGCTTTCAACAGAACATCACTTTTGGCTCCCCGAACGTACTTGCATTCAGCTGGAGAAGCAGTGCACATGCATGTGCATGTGCGTAGGTGCGCATGTGCTTCGGTAGTACATGTCGGATGCACATACACACAGTCTTATCGAGCCACTTCGCTGCAGCAATCTTCATGTTTGCATACGTAGTTTTTACAAGCCACAACAGTAGTTGAGCCGCAGTGCTTCACAGCAAGGCAGACGGCTTACACAACTCTGGTACCGCGCGCGTGTCTCTGTGTTGGCAAGGGCTGCAGCCGGCCAAAGGGAAGCCTACCCATAGGCCCCATGGTAGTTCCTTTTGGGGGTTCATAAATAGAATAGTTTTAGGTAACCCCAAAAGGAACTACTATGGGGCCTATGGGTAGTGTGAGACCGACACTCGCTGTCTACAGCAGCTGAAAGTGAGGCATCCGAAGCTCTATCTTCCCGTTGAGACTGTGCTAGACTGCTAGACTGCTAGTGATTGACTTGGCGCAAAAGCTTAAGGTCTCGTAGCTCGGCGAGGCTAGCAGGTTGAGGAAGACACTCCACTCAGTGACTCAGGAGAAGATGGAGCTGGTTGTCGCCAAAGCCCGGCTGGTGGGTTGCTCAGCGGTCTGCAGCTTTCGGTTCAGATCCTGCATCCAAAGACATCCAAAGGGTGGGTCAGTCAGAAACTTTAATCTACGCAGCCATTGCAGACAATGCCCCGACACCAATCACACTCATACATGCTTCGCTACCACTCCGTCTTGTGATCGAAGGGGTTGTGCTCAAGAAGCTGTTTTGACACACACACACACACACCCACACACACACACACACACACATATATATATATATATATATGCAGATCATATTTATGAAATTCTTTTTCAGTTGTTTATCATACAACGAGCCAGAAAGAGCAGTCCGCTCATTGTTCAATTTTCATTCGCCCGACTTTACCCGGGGTCCAACGAAACTTAGACACGCTTAGTTCAGTCGCAGGAGACCGACCTGTTCAATCTGACAGTCGAGCTCGAGGACTGCAGAGGATGCATTAAAAGTCAGTTCTTTCTCTGTTCATCTGGACACATTTTTGGCCGCGGGGACAGCAAGCAACTGTCTTTCAGCGTCATACTCCCGATCTCTGCATCGCCATTTTCTGCACTTTGCTCGAAGACTGTGCCTCGAGGATCGTGTGGCTGAGCTCCATAAGGAGCAGTCGTCGCTGCGAAAGGCAACGGGTGTGAGCCGGCGGTAAGTCTGTGGAAAAGATGTACTACTGCATAGTTGCTGCCCTTCTATTAGTCACCGAGGCCTGGTTCATACCGGGCGAAGATCCTAAACCCTTGAGAGCAAGGTTTAATTCCCGAACGGAGCGGTAGTGGGCGGACTGCGAACCATGAGCCTCATCAAGAGCTGGGCGACCATGGCACCGCAGGTGCAGGAAGAGCTTCGAGAGCTGCAGGAAATGGAGGAGTTCCTGGACGGCATTAGCTTTCTGCTTCACGGGCTTCGGGATTCACTAAGGTTGGGATGGCTATAGTTGCCCCACTGTTGTAGTCTGGGGTAGCGCTGTAGCTCCACTCAACAGCACAGTCGTCCTGGCATGCTGTATTGCCACCAACGAAATCTAAGGAAGCAGAAGGAGGACGGCGACTTCGTAAAATCACCCAACTGCATCTACTGGGACAGCTGAATCGGTCACTTCTCGGGATCGTCGCGGTATCAGGCAGGTGGCGACAGGTTTGCGAAGATCAACACAGAAGAACCTGTACTTGGCTACAAAGTCCCATCTGGGTAATTACCTTGCAGTCGTTTCCGGGATTTGGCACAAGGAGCTCGGCGAAGCGGAGCCGTCGATCCGCCCATTGTGAGCTCCAGGCAACCAGACCATTCAAGACATGGCTGGGCCCTGAAAGGGTCCCACTCTGCTGCGGGAGACCCGCAACAAGGAAGTCTGTGGTTTGGTGTCGGTATCCCAAATGCCCAGCTCAGGGGACTTGCGACTTGGAAGCGATAGCCCTTAAGGATGCTGCCCTTTTAAGCGACATTCAAGTCCGAAGTCACTTAGTCTTGCAATGTCGCGCTCTCTAGAGCCTCCTGACCCAAGCGCATGTCGAAGCCTGTTCGGGGCTGACGCTCAAACCACAGATCAAGCGCCACACTAGAGCCCCGCTTTGCGTGATGCTTCTCGGGATAGCTGCGATTTTTTTAACCTTAAACTCTGAACCCTACTGTTGCTATTGAACTGCTGACCACCCCCAACCCAAGTGCACCAATCGGCCCCGCTTCGCTTCGTCGAAGTGCTGCGGCTGTGTTTGGATGGTTTTCTCGATTGGAAGGTTGGTTTCCGAATCCTTTCCTCTCGGGCTGCGGATGTGGATAATCAGCTACAATGAGAAGCAGTAGCATGCCAATGGGTGGTTGTCAAAATTATGGTCCCTTTTTGGGTCCTTATTATAATACGGCACCTATTATTTAGGTACCCCAAAAGGGACCCTAATTTTGACAACTACCCCAATGGATGTGGAACTTTGGGTGTTGGTTATCTGCATGATGTGCAACCATGCCCATGAACTATCTTCACGATCAAAGGGCCGAAGAGGTTCCGGAGTGGAGTTCCGCCCACAATGTGTGATTCGGAGACCCCACGTCTGATCCCAGCATTTCCTGCTGTGACTGTAGTGACGGGCTTGCAGAAAATATAGGGGCCTGAAAATACCAGCATATGTCCTAAGGGCTCCTCCATCTAGCCATAGTATCATAAACCTTTACGCCATATTCTGATTATTGAGGCCCCTATGTTTATCTAGTCATAGTATAATAAACCTTTACGCGATATTCTGATTGTTGAGGCCCCTATGTTTATCTAGTCATAGTATAATAAACCTTTACGCCATATTCTGATTGTTGAGGCCCTTGTGTTAGCCCCGAGCTGGCTTGACCTTCTGTGGACAATGACTGCCACAGCCGAAGTCAGCCACAGAGCGTCCGACAGTCGACCAACTGCTTCTTGGGCAGAAACAGAAGGGGCAGCGGAACAGCATAGAAGAGTCGGAACACGTACTTCGCAAAGCACCCCTGGTATCCATTCTAACTAGGTCGGTCCCCATATATATATATATATAAAGATATATATATATATATATATATATCTATATATATATATATATATGTATCCCTCTCTCTCTCATGCCCGGCGACTCGCTTTGCTTCTTCTAAGCGGCTGGGTGCTCTAAGGCTCGGCAAGCAGGCAAATCGACAGCGATAAGCTGTGCAGATCGTGCCGTCGCGGCGTTGGCCTAAACCCTAAACCCTAAACCAGCGGTTAGTTTGCAAGCAGGGTTTGCCTGCCTTGCCTTGCCTTGCCTTGCCTTGCCTTGCCTTGCCTTGCCTTGCCTTGCCTTGCCTTGCCTTGCCTTGCTTGGCTTGCTTGGCTTGCTTACTGGCTTGCCGCATGCCTACTGGCTTGCTTGCCTGGTTTGCTTGCTCTGCTTGCTCTGCTTGCTCGCTGTGGCTGTGGCTTGGGTTGGGTTGGTGGTTGGGTGGGTGGGCGTGTGTGGGCGGGCGGGCGGGCGGGCGGGTGGATGGGTGGGTGTGGGTGGGCGCTTTTGGTGGCAGTGATGGTGTTACGTCCTCTGCGACTGTTATGTCTTGTCCCTACCTCTTGTTCTTGGACGTTGACGCTGCTTTGTCGCAATTGCATGTATTTGGTTTATTATTGTTGCGGTGGTGGTGTTGCAGGCAACTCGTCTCGCTTTCTTTCGTTTTGGTCCTCCAGCGCGATTTTGTCGATGCTGGGGCACACAGGGCTGGCATGGTCAGTTTTGACCCAAATCATGTGCCACAGGTTCGAGGCTGAAAGGATGGAATACTCTCCTAACGTGGTGGTGCAACAGATCTTTAAACATGCATGTGCCAGTACTTAACTTCATTCGGTACTGGATACTTGGTTTTTCGGCCGTACCGGGTAAAGCTGGGCAAGCCATGGTGGCGATCGTGGAAGACGTTGACGAAGATGTTTGTGCCGAAGTTGAGGCCTGTCATTGCTTGTCGCTGCAACGGTTCTGGCTAGCTCCAGGATTGTATTCGCATAGCGCGTATTCTGCGGTAAGCATACAGTGGTGAGGGAATGGGACGGAACCGAGACGCTTGCAGAGGCAGCCCAGCAAATCGCGGAAGATACTCCCACACACCCACACACACACAAACACAAACATGTTGCGTTTATATATATATATATATACACACGTATGTATGTAGGAATGAGTCAATGAATGAAAGAAATGAAATGAAATAAAACTGAATGAATCAATGAATGAATGATTGAGGACACGAAGGAATTAATGAATGAAATAATGAATGAACCAATGAATGAATGAACGAACGACTGAATGAATTAATGACTGGACTGTATGGAATGAATGAACGAACGGAACCAATGACTGAATCAATGAGTGAATTATTGACTGAGTTATATGAATGAAAGAATGAATGAATAAAAGAATGAATGCATGAATGAATGAATGAAATTAAATGAAATGAAATGGAATGAGATGAAATCAATGAAATGAAATGAAATAGCCTGCAACGGAATGAAATGGAATGAATGAATGGAATGAATGAATGAAGGAATGACTGAATGAATGAATGAATGAATGAATGAATGAATGAATGAATGAACGAGCCACTGAATGAATGAATGGAATGAATGAAATGGATGAATGAATGCATGAAATGAAATGAATGAAATATATAAAAAAAAAGAAAGAATGATCGGATGGATGAGTGGATGAATTTAATGAATAAGTGACATGAACTGAATTCATGGAACGGACTGGAATGGACTGAACTGAATCGCAACGAAATGACATGCGATGAAAGAACGGAATGAACAAATGATTGAATGAAAGAAAGGAGGTATGTATGCATGCATGCATGCATGCATGCATGCATATGTGTATGTATGAATGTGTATGCATGTAGCTGCACGTGAGTCTGTATGTATGCATTTATATACATACACACATACGCACATACGCACATACGCACATACATACATACATACATACATACATACATACATACAAATATGTATGTATAGTATTCGCTGTTGTATAAAAGCTTGGATATTTATATACAAACGTAAGTGTGCCCATACATACATGATCATACATGTGTATACATGCGAGTGTCTGTGGGGGTCCATTTGGCCTCAACCCTTGATTAGACATTTAAAAGGGTGGTTCTCCAGCCAGCTGCGAATTCAAGAAACAGTTGACTTAGTTTATCAGTTCCTGATCCCAGGGCCTCAGCCCGAACACTGAAACAGTTAGTTCAATTAGTTCTCTCGTTGTTTGCTTTTTGTTATTTCAACTGGCTTGGGTCACTGACAGGTGGCCCGGATTTAATGCGTCCATGTGTGTTAGCTCCTGGGCTTAGGCCAGATTCCAAAGAACTAGTAAAGCTCATGTATGTATGTGTATGCCCTTCGATCTGTCTATCTGGTTATCTATCTACCTACCCAATATCTACGTCTGTATCTATGTCTGTATCTTTATCCATGTCTGTATCTACATCTATATCAATGTCTACAGCTGAAATGTTTGTTTTACTACTTATATGGACATGCAGCACATGCCATGCTTTCAAACCTGCGTACCTCCCTCTTTGCATGGATGCATGCATACAGGCATACACACATACTCAATTGGCAGTTGGAAAGGCCCATACATGCATACTTGGCGTGTGTATGCATTTACTTATTGATGTGTGTTTGTCTGTCTGCCTGCCTGCCTGCCTGCCTGCCTGCCTGCCTGCCTGCCTGCCTGCCTGTCTGTCTGTCTGCTGTCTGCCTGTCAGTGTGTGTACGTATGGGTGGATGTATGGATCTACCCATGCATGCCCGCATGTATGCACGAATGTATGTATGCTTATATACGCACATGCACATGTGCATCTTTTATTTATTTATTTATATATATACATATATATGCAGTGCGACGCTTTCTGTACATATATATACATACATATATATATATATATATATATCGATAGTGTTTTTGATCTGCTTGCTTACATGTATGTGTAGCTTGCACCTGCATGTGTCGAAGTACTTGTATATGGGCACAAACAAAAAATATTCCACCGCTTCTTGATAACATTGAACTCCGCCCTGGAGCCGCTGATTCGATTCCCCTGCCATGTCCTCAACAGACATGATGCCCGAAAGTGCTATGGAACCCCCCGCTCCTGAAATTGAACCTGGAGCTGCTGAAAACCCAAGCCAAAGCACAGAAGCATGCAGGCAGGTCTGATTGTCGTGTGGTGCATCCTTGACTCGAGGTGACAGGTTCGTCAACAGGTGCTGCTAAGTGCCAGCCTTTGACAGCATCATTTTGCGGATGACAGGCTTGTTTGCTTCTGACTGTTTTGGCAGATCTTGTCCTGCACAGCTGCAGCTGTGAGACAAAGTTCGAAAACTGAACCAAGGGCAAACGTTTGCATTGACGATGATGTAGATGAGGACTGCTGCACGGGCAGGGCTCAGCAAACCGGATTCTCGTGGTTTCTGTGTAACACGCAGGTGTATAAATGCTATTGTGTCGCCGGGCTAGCTGCATCTTTTGACCACGAGGTGTTTCGGCACCGCGACAGTAGACAGTAGGCTTCCCAGTTGCAGGACGTGTGCATCCAGCCGTCCAGCACCAACAATACTCGAGCTTCGAAACGCCGCAAAGGCACTCGTTGCCAAGCTGGCGTAGAGGTCTGGACGGTTAGTGCTCATATCCCTTCATAGTCCGCTTTGTAGGATACTGACAATAAAGTCCTTTAGGATTTGAAGGTGTTGGCAAGTGTAGGCTTCGAGATGTAGCATGTGGGGTCTAAGGCCTACGAACCAGGAATGTGCAATATGGGTATGTGAACTCTGTAAGGAGAGTCGAATCAATTTGCTGCAGCATTTATGCTGCCACAGCGTTTCGTAAGCGAAGTTGGGGTGTTTTGCTGCTGCAGTGGTTCTCGCCTCCAAGCTGGAGCATCGCAACGTGCAATACCACAATTCCCAGGCATATTCTGGGCTCTGGGGTTGTCGTTAAAACCTGAGGCTGCTCTGCAAGGTCTGGGGCTACGGGCCATTCAGGACTTGAGGCTGCGGGGCTGAATCCTTGCAGTGACTGTCACCGAAGGCGCCGCTGTGACGCTTGTGGAGTCCGATTCTGACAGCTCCAGCTCAGGCTGGATCGAAGCTTCCTGGACATCGTAGTCCTTGCCCCAAAACGGAAGCTGAACTATTAGTACGATAAGCCATTCCGTACATTTCACGATCCGGAACTTCATAAAATACGTGCCAACTCAAGTGCCTGAAATTGAACGCGGGAACGCTAGTTTCGACGCAAGTTCCTTGGATTTCGGATTGTTGGGACTCAAGGATGTTTTCAGATGTTCCACCCGATGTTGTAGACGTGAAACAAGAGCCGAGTTTTTGCCACTGGAGCTTCAGATGCCTGGCGCAAGTCGGTATTCAACCTATGAGATTCCTGTTGAGAAATGTTGCGATTACTAGCATGTGTACACACACATATATGTACATACATATGTATATATATATATATGTTTATATATTTATACTTATTTATTTATTTATCTATATTGTACACACAGATAGATAGATGGATGGATAGATAGATAGACAGATAGGTATATAGATAGGTAGGTAGATAGATAGGCAGATAGCTAGGTAGATAGATAGGTAGATAGGTAGGTAGATAGATAGATAGATAGATAGGCAGATAGATAGGCAGATAGATAGGTAGATAGATAGGTAGATAGGGGGGTAGGTGGGTAGGTGGGTACGTGGGTGGGTGGGCTGGGTCGGTGGGACAGTGGGACGGTGGGTCGGTGGGTAAGTGAGGTGAGTGGGTAAGGTGGGTAGGCGGGTAGGTGGGTGGGTAGGTGGGTAGGTGGGTAGGTGGGCAGGTAGGTAGGTAGGTAGGTAGGTAGGTAGGTAGGTAGGTAGGTAGGTAGGTAGGTCGGTAGGTAGGTAGGTAGGTAGGTAGGTAGGTAGGGAGGTGGATATAGATAAAGTTTTTCGATACAGACACAGACGTACACAGATGTCAATGCAGATATAGATATACATATAGATTCAGATAGATGGAGATAGATAGAACATAGATAGAGAGACAGCTTACTACAATACGTCCCCTGCTTCAGTTTCATCTCGCAGCCGGACTCTGAAGCGTCGGGGTGGTGCGGCGGCGGCTGCTGCACTGCTGTCGCAGTCAGCCCCGGTGGATGTGGACGAGGCAGATTAGGGTCTTCCTTGCGCGTCAGGCACAGCGCTCTAAAAGCTGAGATCAGCGTTTGCGGTTTGTAGTGTCGCTGAAGTGCTAGATCCGGGACGACTCGTAGTCACCTATTAGGGTGCATGCTTGTTTGCCCTTCTCTCCCAGCCATGATGCCACACCGCCGATATCCAGCGAGGTGCATAGCGGTTTTTAGAGAGGCAGGTCAGTTTGTTGTTGGTGTTGTGTGTACCGAGCGAGGGGTCAAGAAACATGGCAGCTCGATGTCGAGAGACGAAGCTGAAGCATTTCCGCTTGGTGCCTCAAATTGTATTCTGGTTCCTGTGGTAAGTAAAGGTGAATCAAGCAGTGCACTAGATAGGTGTCGCACAGCAGATTCGCATAGCAGCGGCTGAGCTTTTGCACGTTTGCAATGCTGCGAACCTGCATGTGCCGTTTCTGTTTGTGCCATCGCCAGGCTTCCCGGCTTGTATCGCGCTCGCTTTCACTCCCGACTCTCGGAGCAGTAGCTGCGGAGGTGATAGTTCGTATTTTGAAAGCGGGTCCTTTATGGTGTGTGTATCTGTGCCGATATACAGGTATTCCAAAGTGTTTGTGCTTGCACATTTGTGATGCTCGTTGTGGTGTTCGAGTTGGACAGACCACAAGCCTTAACGCTGCCAGGTTTGGAAACTTTGCTCGTTGTAGCGGTGTTTTTGCATGGAAAAGCGAGGGCATTCCAGTCTCAAGAAGGCGAAGCAGGCAGAGATGGAGAGAGAGACAGAGTGAGAGAGAGAGAGAAAGACAGAGAGAGAGAGAGAGAGTGAGAGAGAGAGAGAGAGCAAAAGGGTTCTGAGGCAAGGGCAGGGCACTGGCGCACTGAAGTAAACTCGTCGACGAAGATGCAGAGGAACGAGAGACTGAGTGAGAGAGAGTGGAAGAGGCACAAGGGAGGTGACAAAGATCTAGATCTGGAGTGCCAAAGCGGGTGGATGATGTTGCCAAGTGCGCGCTAAAAGAAAGTCGGCGCGCTTTGCTTGTGCTTCAAGTCACTGCTGGTAGATGGCAAGTCCGAGCGTGAACCTTGGTCTGTTTAAAATTCGAAATGGGGGAGAAGGTTATCCATGCCGTACAGCAAAAGAAGACAGACAGAAACTCGCAGGCACGGACACGGTGTGAATTCGAAAGCCTTCGGTACGGTGTGCAGAGCACGGGTGGCCAGCGACATAGCATAGTCACAATAGTCCAAAGGACAAGCTTTGCCGGACCCTTGCAGCACGAGGGTGGCCTCGTGGCTGTCATGGCTGCACCTCAGCCAAGCTTAGAACTGTCCTTAGCCTTTCTTGTTCAAGCGGTGCTACTGTAGCTAGCTGCTAGCATGGTTGCCACAGGGATTTTTCCATTTCCATAGATTAGTATTGAGGTTTTTCATGTTCCACTTGGATTACCAGCTGAAAAATGCCGAACTCGTGCCTCAAATCACCATGGGCATGTTTTACAGGTTGTTTCGTATCAATCGACTCTTCCCAGATGTGGTATAAAGCCTGGAAGCCTTTCTGAGCTGCTGTGACGTTTTCCCATGTGTCGAGCACGTGACTGTCGTCGAACATGCAGGGTGTCATTCCGACTTGCATTATGATGATCGGGACATGGCCATGTAACCCTGATCGTCTCGTGGGGTTGCCTGAGGAATCTGGTGCCAACATCAGTGTGCAGCAGGGGGCGACCCCGACAGACACGGCCGTCTGTGTGGAAGGCCGGGAGTATGAAGCCTGCATGATGGCTTCAGAACATAGTCTTCAGTGACTCGAAGCTCAGACATGAGCGACAGTCCAGGGTAGGCAGCGTTGCTATGAATCGTGCCTTCGTGCAGGTACCAGCGAAGCCGTTGGCAAAGCTACCGTGCAGATCCAGCAGATGTTTGACGACTTCACGGAGGCCGATTTGGCGACAACTGAGCGGCGAGCCTGCTCCGATCTGTAGCCTAGAGCAGACACCCTCAACCCCAGAGCAATACTAGCATAGGGTCGGTGATGTGGGCAGAAAATTGTTACAAGCCCGCCTTACCCCAAACCTTACCGTCCGCTGGTGGAATGCAACTGTTGTATACCATCACATGGGCCTAGCTTGGGAATGCCGAATTGGAGTTCGACCTCCTCAGCCAACTGAACATGATGAGATTTGCGAACGAAGCTACAAGTGCATGCTGTCGTCGTGCAGGACCCGCTAGTGAGCACGTTGGCTGATTATTGAAGCCCGCATAAGTCCGAGCATCAGTTGTTGGCAGATGAGGCAGGCGAGTGCTACTGAGAGCAGTTAGGGTCCCGAAGCCAGAGGGTGGCGAATGAAAAGGCTGAGAAGAAGGCAAAACTGCTGGCTGACAGCGAGCACATGGAGCTGCGGCCGCAGTCAGACATGGGTGGCATAGTCTAGCAGAGAGTTGGGCAGCCAGTCGAGAAGGAAGCGTCTTAGAGCTGGCAGAAGCTGTAGCACATCATTTTCCCTGGTGTGCTTTCTTTCAAGGGAAAGCTTTGGGCAGGGTCGAGGGTCCCTTGATGTGCAACGGCAACGAAGGATCAAGTGGAAATCCCGCAGAAGGTCCTGAGCGCCGCGGTCGGCCCCAACGGTTCGGACTTGCCAAAGGTGCCCCCGTCTCAATCGCAGTATAACGGATATATATATATATATATATATACAGTTATCTATTTGTGCATGTTCTCATGTATGGATTTGTTGTTGACTTATTCATGTGCTTATTTATATCTATATTATCTATAAACGAATATACACATGCATCTACATATATATATATATATATGTATGTATGTATGTATGTATGTATGTATGTATGTATGTATGTATGTATGTATGTATGTATATGATGGCAGTGATGGAGGTGGTCATCAAGGTGATGTTGTTGTTGGGGGCGGGGTGGGGTTGCGAGTCATGGTGCTGCCACGGCAGCGACGATGAACTCGACGATGGTGTTAGTGCGCCCACCATCTTAAAAGGAGCTGGTGCTGGCTATGACCACGGCAGTGTTGATATTTGTGCTCACGGTGGCCAAGTTTCCTGTAGATATCTTGGGTGTTTCGACGTCTCATGGATACAAACTGCCATTATTTCGATAGTGCCTCCTTCATCCTCCTTCGCCATTGAACTTTGAGGTTGCAGGGAAATTTGGACATACCATGCACGATACAGCTCCTGACCTCTGCCAGCGAAATAGTCTTCCGCTGAGGTGCGCGAGCGCTGCGGTGGCGTCATGATCGCGCCACGCGGACTCAAATTGAGCCCGACACGACAGAAACTTTGCAACCCGAAAGATGCAAAATGGAGCCGAATACTTTCTCTGCAAACAGCTATGAACTGATCTCAGGGGAGGGCAGTCCGGCTTCCGAGGCTCATGCCGCCTTCCGAGGGTGGCCACCTTACCGCCTTCATTGGACCTGGGACGGCGGAGCAGGCCGCTTTCATTAGGAGGCTTGAGATCAGTCCGTAGAGGCGTGGCTCGCTTCCGGGTACACTGCGGCTCTTTGGGAAGTCATGAGCTAAGGCTGCCTTTCAGTCGAAGCTCGGGACAAATTTTTGCACTGTTGCATTCCATTGTTGCGCGTTGCAACAGATTTTGGCTGGGTCCCGGACTGCAGTACTGGCTCGTAGCCCGCGGGGGTTGTTGCCTCTGATGCTTTGAAGTCCAAGGCCTAGGGCCTACACTTGCTTACATAGTCTGACTGTTGATAGACTGGTGATGGTGATAGAGTCTGATAGAGTGGTAGTCGATCAACAACAGAAGTAACGACAGTGATAGGCACGGGCCCAACCTCTGCTTCCACGAACACGAGTGAAATGAACAATCGCAAAGGATTAGGATACCAGAAACCACAGGTCAAGCAAGCAAAGGAAGAACTCCTCGGCCGCGTGCAGCGTGCCGAGGCTGGAGAGGTGGGCCCGCTGCATGAAAATCCTACCTGTACACCAAAGAGTTCATGTGTTGGTTTACTGAACCTGCTATTGTTGCTACTCGTGATCAGTAGTATGATAGTTATCGGAAGTCGTAGAAGTAGAACAATAGCAGTAGCAGTAGGACTAGGAGTGGGGGTTGGAGGAGTAGCAAAGTAGTGGCAGTAGCGGTAGCAGTAGCGATAGCGGTAGCAGTAGCTGTAGCGGTAGCAGTAGCGGTAGCAGTAGCAGTAGCAGTAGCAGCAGTAGTAGCAGTACTAGTCGCAGTAGTAGTAGCACTGGTACTAGTACCAGCACTAGCACTAGTACTAGTACTAGTACTAGTAGGCAGCAGCAGCAG
>CAJNDV010016681.1:46386-57221 GCA_905221635.1 Symbiodinium sp. CCMP2456 | reverse complement strand
CTGTTCGTGAACCCGCTGGGTAAACCCTACACCCTAAACCCTCAAACCCTAAACCCTAGACCCCCAAAAACCCCCAAAACCCCAAAACCCTAAAACACAAAAACCCCAAAAAAAACATAAACCCTAAACCCCAAACCCTAAAAACCCCAAACCCCAAAGCCCCTAAAGCCTCAAAGTTGTAAAACCCAGCCCGCGCGGAAACTTATGCCTGTGGAGGTGGTGCTGAACCCTAAACCCTAAACCCTAAACCCTAAACCCTAAACCCTAAACCGCGGACACTTCGGCCTGTGGAGGTGTTGCTGAGGAGCTTCCGCACGTTCTGGCGGTCAGAAGTCGGGTTTCAGGGTTCCTTGAAAAGGGTTCCTATCAGAGTCCTTATAGGGTTTAGGGTTTAGGGTCCGTTTTTGGTTTCAGGGTTCCTTTAAGGGGTTCCTATGAGGGCCCTTATAGGGTTTAGGGTTGGGGGTTTAGGGGTTTAGGGTTTAGGGTTTAGGGCTTAGGGTCCCTTTTTGGGGTTTAGGGTTTAGGCCTTAGGGTCCCGGCTTCAAGGCTCAGTTCCCGCTTTTTTTTTTGTTTGTTTAGGGTTTAGCCTAGGGTTTAGGGCTTAGGGTTCGCTTAGAAGGGTTGTGCTTAGGTTATAGGATGCTGCTCATGATGTTTCTGGTGGCTCCAAAAAGGGACCCTAAAGCCCTAAACCCTAAACCCTAACCCCTAACCCTAAACCCTATAAGGGGCCTCATAGGAACCCCGTAAAGGCTTTTGACTTCGGATTCGGGAGCACCTTGTAATGCAGGGCATACCCCACAGCAGCAGGATCCATAACGCAAGGACTCCACACAAAGGACCCGGGTTTAGGGTTTAGGGTTTAGGGTTTAGGGTTTAGGGTTTAGGGTTTAGGGTTTAGGGTTTAGGGTTTAGGGTTGAAGACAAAATCATGCCAACGTTTACGACTTAGGGCCTGCGTAGTTGGAAATGTGCCTGCAAATTGCCGATCATCAAGGGACTAAAGTGACTAAAGGAGGGACCCTTAAAGTGACCCTTGGGGTTATATAGGGTCTTAATGTGACTATACAAGGGGTATATAAGGGTTACATAGGGTATTAGGATCAGGGGTCCCTTCTAGGGGTCCCTCCTGTTTTCCCGTAGCTGCCTGGAAGGATGCTCTCAAATCTGGCAGTCCTGGCCTGCTGGAGTCCGAGAGGATAGATGGCTGCGGCCTCAGGATCAAGTGTAAGAGGCATTGTATGAATTACTAAATGCTATGCTATGATATTACATTGTGCGATATCATATCGAGCTGCATTATTATAATACTGTGTTATACTGCATTATGCTATGTTACACTCTAGTACATTATACTATGCTGTATGGCACATACTAGGTTTCTAAGATCATATGTTGAGGTATAGTAAAGTCCGGGAGCGTATATTTATGTAGTACTTCCGCTGCAACCAGAAGCATGTGGGGGAAACCTCGCAAGGACCTTGGGCTCTGAAGATTATTGGTGCATTCCTGTACCCTTCTGGCCACTTGCTCGGTTATACTATGGTCTCCCATACTCGTATTCTACGATATACTATATCATACTGTATTATCCTAAACCACTAGCGAGTATAGCATAGTATAGTATAGTACTTTTCAAGCTTTCCTGGTCAGGGGAGGATTCGCTGGCTGAGACGGTTGCGCATCGGATCGGAGATCTTGCTGACAACGATGACTTCCTGGGAGCCTTCCATAGCTTGCATCAGAAGCAATGACCAGTGGTGAAATCAAAAAGGCCACGCCCATGGACACATCGGTGTTCCTGAGCTTGCTCTTGGTTCGTAATGTTCATAACTTCTGCTCCCCTCCTCTGCAGCGACCGCTCCGAGGTCTGTGTCTTGACGTGGTCAGCAAAGCCACAACATGCAAGGTCTCAAAGCCAAGTGTCGCCATCACGAACTGAATGTAGAGCCAAGTTCGGACCTTCGTAATGCGCCGAACTTTATCAACATCACAAGCTGGGGGGCGATCAGTCTCAAACCAAGCACAGACAGTCGTTGCAGTTGCAGTGTTGTGGTGATATAGCGCCCCATTTCGCAGGCAGGAACGGGCAAAGACACAGAAACATATTGCTACACATTGCTGCCTTGCGTGCAGCAACAGGCTCTGGGGCCGGGGCCATGTCAGAAGGTGGCGACGGTCACGTTGGGTTTTCATGTGAGATCCGCAGCTGGGCAGATGCGGCACCCGTGCAAGCGTATTTTCCAGACCTTGCGATCAACGACGACTACTGCGACTGCCTAGACGGCTCGGACGAGAATCTCACAGCGGCCTGCCCGCACAACATCTTCTCATGTCTGAATTCTGGTGGCATTCCGCGACTAATCGACAGTTCCTTTGTCAATGATGGAGTTTGTGACTGCTGTGATGGGTCTGATGAGACCACGATGGCGTGCAGCAACAGCTGCCAGCAGGAGCTGTCAGACATGTCTTCTAGAATTGCGAGTATGTTGGCCCTCGAGCGCAGGGGAACGACTTTGAAGGAAGAGGTCTTGCGAGTGCTTTCGGAGAAGGTAGCATTGACAAAGCAGACACTGAAGAGTGCCCAGGCCGCTGCTGCGCCTTTTTTGGAAGCTAGTCAGAAGATCAAAGACAAGTTGGGTGAAGTTGCCCGCAAGAGCCAGAAAGAGAAACAAGGCGGGAAAAAGGGCAAACCGCTCAATCTTACTGAGATCGCTGACGGCCCTGGACGGGCAACATTGCGATGTTTCGCCGGAGAATCCACCTACGAGGATTTCCCGGCCAATGTGTCTTGCATAGCTGCGGCAGAGTGCCCATTTGTCTGTGCTTACCTGTGCAGTGACTCCCGCCGATTCAATGGGACCTGCGCGCTGGATGCTGGTGGCGAGCCGTGGATGTTCTTTGAATACAACCCTGATGCATTGAAATATGAGAAAATGATGGCGGCCTATGGCAAGGCCCAAGCAGGTGCTGTGGAAGCATCTGCTATAGAACACGTCATCCCGAGCGAGAAGTGGACACAGCTTGACTTCAAGTGGCTCGAGCTTCGACAGAGACTGCAACGAATACAGCGAAAGGCAGCCGAGACCTTGGAAGCCCTTGCAGAACCTGGGTTCCTATTAAGGAACCTAAGGCCACGGTACCATGTTTTCCCTTAATTTCCCTTACTTTGTACCTACTATCGTAACTTACCTGCCGTTCTTTGAAAGATCCCAGGAAGCGGAGTCTGACTCGCACATGATGAACTTTGTTGAGTCCGGCCAACTCGGTCCGTCTGGAGTCTACCACGACCTACATGAGGTGTGGGAGTTTCAAGGGCTTTTTAGCGGTATTAGAGAAGGTCTGGGGGGTATCAGAGAAGCAGGGGTGCCGTAGTAGGGGCACGATGAGGATCCTACTATTGGGTCGCGGATTTCTTAGAGCAAGGATCATTCGTTTTACGGTTCATGTTAGGGGCCCTAGTCCAGGTATGCGTGAACCTGACACAAACTCAGTATGTTGGGACCACGGCACTGCGTGAGCAATGGCGTACTTTCGTGTACGGCATTTGCTTCTATCGGAATGCCACGCAAGCGGAGCTCAAGTCGGATGTAGAAATGGCGGCAATGTGCGATGAGTCTGGCAAATGCTCAGAAGCCCAAGCTGCAGCATCAGATCCAATCGTTCTCGGACGACCCGCAGGCTTCATGCTTCCCGGTAGCGATCCAAAACGATACGGGCTACGGGAACTGTTCTTCGAGCCATCGGACAACACCCTGATATTTGCGGGAGGTGCTTCCTGCGGACATGTGGCGCGAGCTGTCGCTGTTGAATTTGTTTGCGGGGAGACATTGGAGCTCCGTCGTGTTGCAGAAGTGAGAACGTGCTGCTACGTTGCCGAAGTGTCTCACCCAGGTGCATGTAACCTCCTGAGATGGCCCAGGGGTCTTAGGGATTTGGACACAACCAGTCTGGAGGCCAGCACGGCAGAGGTGTCTGCATGGCTGCTACGCAATGCACAGCGTCTGCACCAGGAGGGCGTGTCTGATTGGACAGTCCGGCTTGGCTCCCCACGCTCCGCTCAGCAGTGGCTTCAACGTGTCGATCAAGGCATGGTCCCGCCCCTTGTGACCGTCGAGACTGCCAGGGAGTCGCTCTCATCCACCCTGTCCTTGGCGCAATCGGCTTTGGAGCTTCTGGCGAATGCAGCGAGAGGCTGTGTTCCGGGCGTGGTTGTGGAGCTGAGATCTCAGGCAGCTGAGAGCTTGATCGAGCTTGCCGGACAGGTAAAGCTGCCAACTCCAGTGGCAAATGCCTCCGACGCCATGATTTCAGCTCTGGGATCCTTCGATGTTGATTGGAGTCAGGCCTGGAGCTACTTGGACAAGGCCTTGGCTGGAACCGGCCAGACTGTGACCTACAGCTTGGTACCTTTGCTTGAAAGGTTTGAAGAACAAAGGCCGGCTGGTCGGCACTATTCCGTATCGACTCAAGAAAACGATGTGCTGCTCTTGCTGGGATACGTTGCGCTGGTGCACATCGTGATGATGTGCTGCTTGCGTGCCGTACTGTCTGCCTGCTGCTGCTTTGGAAGAAGCTGTTGTCGATGCTGCTGTTGCAGTCCCCGGAAATCAAAAGCCTCAGTGCTCGACGAATCCACGCCGGGAGGGAGACTTGGAGATGCCGACAACACGCAAGGGATCGATGCTGCAGACTCTCCGAAGTAAAACAACTTCTGAGTGACGGTATTGGGCAGTTGGCTTCTTTGTAAACCTCCCATGTGGTGTCGGTTGCATGGGTTCGCTTTAACTTGTAATTGTCCGTGCCCGAGTTGTAAGACCGTGACATGAGGGGTAGGAGCTCATGAAGAGCCGGGAACATTGCAGTTGCCCCGGGCTTCAGGTCTACGTTGAGAGTTGAAGGTCAGCAAATCCTAGTATGACTCCTGCCCTCTAGAGCAGCTTTGGTCGTCAATGGGTTGTAGTCGCAGTAGCTGGTATGCCTCAAAAGGTCCTTTCTTTATTCTGAGTCGGTGCCAGTAAAAGGTTGGCTCTATCCAGGACAGAGCATGACATGCCTGATACTGGCTATACTGACCAGGCCCGGGTGAGCCGAGTTCTACAGCACACTCCCCGCCGAAACCTAGCAATTTCAGACAGCTTTGCTTGAGTCTTCAATTCATGCGGCAATGGCCGCGTCCAGCTGCCCACTCGGACTCGGCGGGTGCTGCACTGAGCGGACTTGGCGTCACTGAGACATTCTAAGATTCTAAGACGTCTTGAGTCTTGAGCCTTCCGAATCTAGGACGAAGCCTGCGCCAGCAGCCTCAGGCAACAGTGCCCCTGTAGAGTGTCACAATGTCCCACGTGCTCGAGTTGTGCTGCTTCGCCCGGAGGCGGTGAGGCGCGTAACGATGCTTCTGGCCAGTCGTCGGCATCTTCAACCTCCACGGCTCAGGCAAAGGGGGTCGCAAACTACTTAGCAAAGCTCAGTAGATGGTGCCCTGCAAGTGCCTCAGGCTTCCCAGAAGTCGCCTGGGCTCAGCAGCGAGCGAGAAGTGCTCCTCAATTGCAAGTGGCGCAGTGGAGCGAAAGCATGTTTCGAGAAAGGATGCTGAACAGTCCCAAGCTTGTGAAGGGTCTAACGAGCTCACAGGTCCACCATACCTTCCGCCGATGGGTCGTTCGCAGCCTCAGCAACTGCAGTGGCTTCAATAAGCACAGAGGGGTGCTTCTCAGGCCATTTATGTATCCTTCCGAGAAGCAGTTTTTCGCTTCCGCAACGGCGAAGGGCCACACGCTCGACCCACAGGAGCCTTTTACTGCCTTTCAGCCTTTCATCGTGCCTCCCTGGACCCAATTCAGGACATGAGCATGGTCATAGCAATTCACAATGCTGTGAACGAGCGGACCTGGCAAGAGATCCTCAAGTACGAGGGCTTGCACCGCAAGGACTCCTGAGCCCTGACAGGTGATCAAACGGATGTGGGGGTTGTTTGCTCCCCTATATAAGGCCCTAAACCCCAAACTACTATAAACCCTTTAAGCGTTAACTGAGCCAGAGCAAGTGGAGGAATGTGCAGAACCGAAGCTCCTTCGATTTCTCGGGCGGCCGGGAGAGCTGACACCCAAGGCTGGGCTCGGTTTCCTCGCAAAGAACCAGAGAAGTGCGCGGTAGCTATCCATCGCCTGCGTTGGTCAAGCACGAAAGTATTAGGTTGGGGTTTAAAGTATTAGGTTGGGGTTTCGGGTAGAGTTTTAAAAGGATCTCAATGGTGTCCAAGGCCCGCCTGACCAGCTTCTTTGGACGGACGTTGCCGTTTGACCGCCACGACTGGCATGTAGATCGGTGTGGCAAGCACGTTCGAGTCTCATCCGCAACTTGGAGTTTTGCGGGCTGTCGAATTCTTAACTGCTGGGCATTTTGTTTCGAGACTCCCTATGCCTGTCTGAAGGATATGTGGTGGACTTCTATGCCTGAGTCTGATTGCATCAGTTGTCTGTCAGCACGGGCAGCAGCATGCAGAAGCTGATGCGTGCCACACCCATGATGAGGATGGACAACAGAGTCCGACGCATGCAGTGTCCATACACATTGATGCCCGTCCTGAGGCGTCTCGTCAGCATCGCAGTTGCAGGGTTACTCTTGAATTGTAGAGTTCATGCTCCGGGAGGTCTGCCGCGGCCAGGTTTGTGAAGCCTTGACTTTAGCCTCTACAATCCCTTCCACCAGCCGTATCTCAAATCTGCTCTGCTTGTTGCTCACTAAGTTGCTTGCCCCCCGGCATGTCTGCTTCTGCAGGTGTCCTGGCAAGGACTCGCAGATCGCTTTACGCTTCTGGGCTGCGGGAAGCACGCAGTGTGGTTGTTGTTATTTCTGTTGATAGTGAGGTCCTGATGGCGATAGTGACGATGGTGAAAAGATATGGTGCTACTCTACTACGACGACGACGATGACGACCACGACTACTGTCATTACTACTACTACTACTACTACTACTACTACTACTACTCCTTACTGGTGCTCAAACTACTGGTCACGCTTTTCGGAACAATCTTCACTCACGAGTATTCTTCTTCCTTTTCTGACTATGATCCTGCTCTTTTTCTTCGTCTGTGAGGAGGTCTCCTTCGTCTGTGTAGGAAGTGCTAGGACTGGACGGTCCCTAGCCCGAGGCTGTGGTGGAATGGGAAGTAGCGGTTCTGCGACTGCGCCACTTCGACTTCGCTGAAAACAGCGGCCGATCGTTGGGATACGACACGGCTGGATGTTTTGAAGTGGTATATCCAGAAGTGAGGGGACTTGGCAAAACTCTGTTTCAATCAAGCCAAAGTGAGAAGCTGCTGGAAAGTTGTTTTTAAAATCTAAGCGAACCCAAAACACATTTCAAGCCACTGCCCTCTGCATGCCGAGCCTGTCGACGAAGTGACGCAAGATCTCCGTCCGTTAAATCCGAAACCCAAACATTGTGCTGCCATGGGCACGATAGCCGGCCGGTTGAGGCAGGGGCCCGCGATTGAAAATTTGGAATTTGATGCTAAGAATTTGCAAGGGTTCTTTAGGGCTACTTGCCGGGTCGTAACCCGACTCGGAGGGGTTCCTGGATTCTTGGGGGGATGGTACTGTATAAGGTACAGTAACTTACAGCATACCCATAGGTTATAGTCGGGATAATGCCGTCACCACTTAAAACCCAATGTGCCCAGTTAATAACTCGAATTTGGGCAGATGATTGGAGCCTACTACCTTAACATCTGATCTGGAAGCACCCCCTTGGGAGGTGTTCGAACGTAGTTGCTGGAGTTGCTAGGTTTTATTTTCGACAGCTAAGATCAATGGCAATTGGAAGGCGCTACATACTGTATCCATTTTGGAGAGGCCCTGTATGATTGTGAATGGAAGTTGAATGGCAAAACCCAGGCACGATACAACGCTCACGGTTCATTCATCGCAGAAGGGCAGGGGCTGACTTCAGTTTGCATGCTGAATATAGAGATTATGGACCCTCCGGGGTCTGACCGGCAGGAGATCGTGAACACATCTGTAATTTCTTTGGTCCGGAGGTCGCGCTTTCCATGGCCTTCAAGCTGGATGTTGCTCTTGCCGAGCGATTTCTCGGGTCCCTCCCTCTCATATCGCTGGAGAAGGAGGCGGCGTTCGTTCATCAAGCGATCCTCTTGAGCAAAGGCTCTGTTGGGACAGGAGTGTCGTGGACTCGTGCTTCAGAGATCCAAGAGCCTTGATCACACAGCGCTCTATCAGACCGCTGCTCGGCCAAACGGAAAGCTTGAGACCTATTGTGTCAGTACCGTTCCCTGGCCCAGCAGCAGAGAGTAAACGATCAGGTGTCTCAATCAGGCTTGCTAGCCCCGGCCGTAGCAGAGGACGAACTGCTCGGAGCTTAATTCCGATGTGACCTGAAGCTTCCGGTGCGTGTTGGTGCTTGTGATGGCTTTCTGCAGCTTCAGGCACCGGCAGCAATCATGGGCAAGGACGGGTGATCCGGTCCCGCGCCATGGGCCGAGCAACATCCAGTGTCACCGGGTTCACCTCACACCTTCTCCTTTAAAAGCTCCGAAGGCATGCCCTTGGACACCACAGCAGCAGAGAGGCCACCTGGATTGTGAGTGATTGTGTTGATGGATGCCCGGTTTGATCAAGTGTACCGCCCGAAAAATGACAGGTTCCTGAATGGTCTTGCAGTGTGGAGCTCTGGTGCCGAGGACATCTCAGCCTAGTCTTGGCGTGTGAGTAGGTAAACCGACGAAAGTTGTCCAATGCGGTGTTTAGACACTGGTAGAGGCTGTTCAACACGGGGTGAGCTTCGGGACTAGAGTGATTGCCAGCGCGCTTCTTATGTGTCCTGACCCAATCCTACTTTCAGTTTGCTCCCAATTGCGCTTCAATGTTGATTCAAGCGTCGGAGATGAAAGTCCATGAGACATAGTAGCATAGTAGCTTGACAGATTCCATGATCTGACGCACGGACTTCCATCGCAACGTGCAAGTGCAAAGTTTTTTTCTTACGCGCTTGAGCTGCTGATCGGATGCCGCAGGCAGAATCTGCCCAAGAACCACTGGGGGATCCGGCCTCAGCGCAGCTCGCTGGGTCCCGACTTGTCTGCGCGCCTGCGAAGATGCAGGTGGGACATGGCTATGGCCCAACGAGCTTTGATTTTCAGCAGTTCCTTGACTCAGTGCTTGGAAGATGTGAGTTGCTACATTTAAACCAGAGGCTTCGTAACCCGGGACTCGGCCAGGCCGCAAAACTCTGTGAGGCCCAGCAAGACAGTCATCGGAGGCTGGAGGCACGGGACCGGTGCTGCTTGGAGGGTCGGGGGACTCAGTAAGTAGATATTAAGTAGAATTAGAAATACCCTAAAAGGGATCCTAATTGGGGTTATGATACTTATAAGTCTATAAACTAGCTAGTTACTAGGTCCCCCGACCCTCCAAGTGGTGGACTCGCAGCATATCGAAGAGCATCGAAGAGCATCGAAGAGCACCAGGAGCCACACTGACCTGCTGCGCTTGATTCCCGTCCTCCTCAGGAAGGGGCTACTAGGCCGGGCCACGTCGTCACACTGCGATCACTGCAGAAGATTGGCTATATTCTTTCTGATTATTTCTTATGGTACATATTCAAGTATGTTGCAGTATATAGTTATTGTAAAACATATCATACTATAGCGGAAAAGTATATGATAGTACCACAAGTACTAAAGCTCGTTAGGCTTCCAGTTGTAGGTGCTGGCCTGTACGTGCGACCAGCGTTTTGATTTCAGTCTTTCCAGGTGCCTACCATCGCCCTCGACACCCGAGCGATGACACGAAGCCACTGAAAAACCCTATTGAAATTAAGGACACGAAAGCAGAACTATGACACACATTTGTTAGCATGGCTGTGTACAAGCGCAGTGTTAATTCAACGGCTGATGACACATCGTTTCTGCACCTCCTTCAGCTGTAGGTGGCCGCGTGGATATCACGACAAGGCCGGGTGCTTACTAGCTTCGGTATGTTTTGCCTTACCCGGCCGAGCTCTTTGAGGCAAACCTGTGCCTACATTTGCAGCGTCCGGCCGGCTACAGGGGACATGCCCGAAGCCTTGGTTCCGAATAATCCACCACAAAACCGCCTTGGTGGCTTGACTCTTACAAGCACTGAGGCAAACTGCAGGCAACGCCGGACCGGAGATGCCCGAGGTGAAGCTGTGCCGGCCCGAGAGGGCTTGTTTTGCAAAGTTGCTGTTGTCCAGTGACATAATCTGGAGTGAAACAGAAGCATGTATGCATGGCACGGAGTGGGCGGCGCTACGCATTATGATGTCTTTCTGTTTCTGTGTGTGTGTGTTCGTACAGCAGATGAATAGAGAAATGTGTATACATAACCAACCAGGGTGCAGCTGGCCGCATTGATTAGAAATGGCCCAAACTGGAATAAACAGGGTGCGCGTGGCTACAAAAAGGGGTACGGGCTGGCAGCCCGCAGCAGTTATAATGGCCCTAACAGACCACGCAGTGGCTGTAGCAGGATGTCGGCTAGCAGTCTGTGGCTATACCTGTGTACCGTGCAAATATGGTGCGGGAGTGGCCGGCTAGCAGGACGCAGTGGCGATATGGCACAAACAGACTGCGGGCTGGCAGCCCGCGGGCCTGAACAGGGTAGCCTTGGTTTTGCTCCATTACTGCCGCTGCAGGGTGCCAGCCTGCACCCTATTGTAGCAATTCAAGCTGTCAGCCTGCACTCTATTTGTATACCATTGTAGCCACTGTGGGCTGTCAGCCCGCACCCCTGTTCATTGCGGGCTGCCAGCGTGGGCCCCTGTTTGTGGGTTAGTGCACGTGTGCACC
>CAJNDV010016670.1:13827-28380 GCA_905221635.1 Symbiodinium sp. CCMP2456 | reverse complement strand
CAGGCTCGTGGTGCAGACTCAGAAGAGGAGCAGAACCCTCGAGCCGAAGGCTCAGCCCGAAAGCGCCGCAGGTGAAAGGGGCACAAAAGCCTCAGCAAGCAGTGTCTGCTGAAGTTTGCTCTTAAACCTCGATGAACGAACGAAGAATGTGTTGACAGGTGGGTTGTGTTTGTCGCAGGTTCCAAATCATGCCTTGACTCTGGAGGGTTCGGTTGGGGAAGTTTGTGTGGCGGCAAAAGGGTACGCAACTCCTATAAAATGTGGCTCAAATCCCAGAACTAGAAATATAATGCACTACCACACAAAATAGCGATAATCCCCAACAAACGTCATGCACTTTGCTTAACAAAATCTCACAAAATCAGTCGCTGCCTTAAAAAGATAGGCAAATCCCATACAGAAAAAAGCCGAAAACCCAGAACCAGGAAATATGATACACCACGAAAAAAATAGCAATAATCCCCTACATGCGTCATGCACTTTTCTTGACTGAAACAGTGGCAGCCTTAAAAGATAGGCAAATCCCATACGGAATATACCCGAAATCCCAGAACTAAAAAAGAGAACACACGACACAACACACAAAAAAACGCAACACACGTCGTGTGCTTTTCTTGACTACGACAGTTGCAGCCTTGAAAAGATAGGCAAATTCCATGCAGAATAAAGCCAAAAACGCCCGTACTGACTACCACGGACCGAACCCTCTTTCCTGGACCCCCCAAAGGCAAACGACGCACGATTTGGGTCTCAATTTCGTGGTTCGAGCCGAAATCGGACGTCGTTTGCCTCCTTTGGCAATTTCGGAATACTACACAGAACGAAGCCGTGTCCCTAGAGTCCCCCAAAACCAAACGACGCACGATTTGGGCTTCAATTTCGGAATTTGGACCGCAATCGGACGTCGTTTGCACCCCCTGGCAATTTCGGAATACAGTTGAGCAACATCAGCACTGGAATGATTGCCACGGACGAAGCCTCTTTTCCACCCCCAAAAGCAAACGACGCACGATTTGGGTCTCAATTTCGTGGTTCGAGCCGAAATCGGACGTCGTTTGCCCCCTTGAGCAATTTCGCAACACAGAACGAAGCCGTGTCCCTAGAGTCCCCCAAAACCAAACGACGCATGATTTGAGGTTCAATTTCGGAATTTGGACCGAAATCGGACGTCGTTTGCGCCTTCGGTCATTTTCGGAACCTCCACAAAAGCAAATGACGCACGACTTAGCGCTTCAATTTTGTAGTGCAGGCCGAAATCGGACGTCGTCTGCCCCCTTGCGGATGGGGTTTGATCTGGACGCCTTCACGGTTGGCCCATGGATGCTTTGTGGGATCCATAGCAAGGAAAGCTTGGGATTGTACAAAAACTTTGTGCCTCAAGATTTAGTCTTGGCCGGTCCCTGCTTGTTGTTTCAAGCGTCTTCGCTTTTTCTCTGCAGAGAACGTCTATGTAAGACGATGCATAAATATACATGTTGTTTCACGACTACAATTACGGTTACGACGGCTATTTCCAGTACATTTGTATGTTATTGTTATATTATTACGACGACGACTAATACTCTGTGCTAACTATGTATACCATTTCCACCGCCGTTCGAGGCCGAGCACGAGGTGAGAGGGCCCGTGGGGAACTAACGGAGGGGGGAAGCGGTGTGGCGGTTGAAATCACTTCTGTTACTGCTTCCATACTGCTGCTACTGCTGCTGCTGCTCCTGCTGCTCCTACTACTGCTACTGCTTCTGCCACTGCTACTGCTACTGTGACTACTACTACTACTACTACTACTACTACTACTACTACGTGATCTGGACGTTATCATGGTTGTGGCCCATGAATGCTCTGTGGGAATGGATGGAGTCGGATCTGGACGTTATCATGGTTGGCACATGGATGCTCTGCGGGAACAGACGGTTTGATCTGGACGCTATCATGGCTGGCCCATGGATGCACATGGATGCTTTGCGGGAACAGATGGTTTGATCTGGACGTTATCATGGTCGGCCCATGGATGCTTGTGGGAAGGGGTGGAGTCTGACCTGGACGTTATCATGGTTGGCACATGGATGCTCATGGATAGGCTTTGATCTGGATGTTATCATGGTTGGCCAGTGGATGCTGTTTGGGCATGGATGGACTCTGATCTGGACGTTATCATGGGAACCGGGTTATCATGGTTGGCCCATGGATGCTCTATGAGTCTGTTCTGGGAGTTCTCATGGTTGGCACATGGATGCTCTCTGGGGATGGATGAAGCTGATCTGGACGTTGTCATGGTTGGCCCGTGAATGCAGGGTTTAGGATGGGTTTTTATACTTCGTTCGTTCATCGGGCAGCTGCCTAAGCCAAGCACGCATCTGTGCTTGCAGTCCTTCGCAAACTTCTGTGATTGCAGTCCTTCGCAAACTTCTTGTTGCCGGGCTGACTTTAGGCTTGCAGGAGCGATGTCGGAAGAGGTCCGTGCAGACTTCAACTCCCCCTTAGCGGAGCAGGAACTGGGTGTCATGCTCGCACAACGTGCTAGCCCCATGACGCCGCCGGAGCTCACCCGTGCTCCAAGTTCTCCGCTTGGTGGCTATGTTTATTTAGCCAAGCCTGGCTACTCATCCCGCATCATGATGCCTCGGTCTGCCGTGCAGACTTTGCTTAGTCAAGGCTTCGTCGAGGAGCAGAACGGTGCGTTTGATTGGCGACAGGGCGCTTCTGTAAGGGAGCAGAACCGGGCACTGCTGGAGGCACTGCCACGTCGACGACAGCGCGACGTCCTGGAGCGGTCTTTTGATGCCTCGGCGGACCCGCTCACCTCTCCGCAGGCAACCACCAGCACACAGGGAGTCCAACTGGAGTCATTGCTCTGTTTTGTCTTGCCACCAAACAGGCCGTGAACCGGCAACCGCCAGGCTCGAAGGCTCAACGGGCAGCTCTTCAAAGCTGGTTCCCTTGTACGTCTCTTGTCGCACAGGTGGGGCTGCAAGACGACGGTGAAGAACCTGCTTCCGAGAAGGCCTCGGGGGGCCTGCCCACTTCCGACAGCGAGTTTGGAAGTGCAGAGTTTGTTCGCCTGCGTCTGGTTTGTCGCCGAGGTTGGCCCCGAAGGCAAGCTTGCAGAACCTGCTCTGGCCAAGGCTAGGGAACTCGCAAAGGTATGGTGGGTTTCCCAAAGCTGTGCCTTTCTTGTCATGCAGGTGAAATCGGAAATGAAACCTGGAAAGCCTGCCGTAGACAAGGCCAGGGCAAAGATTCTTGCAAGCAACATTGGGATTTAAGATTGATCTGCGAGGCCGAGCGTGCGCCAAGTTCAGATGATTTCGCAAAGTGGAAGGCTTTGCTTGACCAAGTTTGGGTTCTGTTTTGGGTTTCCGATTGCAGTTCCACTCTTGGATGTCTGCAGGTGCCGGAATTGAAGGCGAAGCTGAAGGAGCTAGGCCTTGTATGCAAGGGGAACAAGCCGGCTCTTGTGGAAAGACTCCGAAACCAGCCTTGTGCATCACCGCCGGAACAGCCTGCAGTGCCTGCAAGAACTCCCGCAGCACGTCCGGAACAGCCTGCAAAGCTTGCAAGACTTCCTGCAAAGGCCAGGGGTGTTGCCTTTCACCCGAAACTCCCGTACGCCCTACACCCTGCCACGCCCCCTCAAATCCTGAACCCTCAACCCTAAAGCGGAGTGTAAACCCTAAAGGGGCAAGTGTCCTGTTAGGTTCGCTCCTCCGATAAGCCCGTGATCAACCAGATCCCTGATGATGACGATGACGATGGAGTGGAAGAGGGCGATTCGCCGACCTACGTGTCACCGGGAGAAGAGGGTATTCATGAAGTGGCAAACAGTATGCCGCCCCACATGAAGGCCAAGGCCAAGGGCTGCGAGCTTTTTGATGCGCACCGGGAGTTTCTCACGGAAAAGCGGGGTGGCAAGCGAGAGAGAGGGTCCAAGACGCAGGAGTCCGCTGCCCGGCAGGATCCGGAATGGCGACAGTCGCTCCAAGCCAGCATGAGTATCCCAAAGAAAGCTTTCGATCGGCTCATCAATGACGTTTTCCAGGACCTGCAAAAGACCGTGGACGATGAGATGGAAAACGCATCCAAAATGGCATGCGCTTCAGGTGATGGTGCCATCCCCCCTCATGGTGACATGAAGATTTCCAAAGATGCTCGTGTTTGGGCCCAAGCCGCAAGTGAGGAGTTCGTGGCATCCGTGTTTTCGGATTGCACCGTTTTGCGAAAGCATGCGAAACGATCAGAGACAGTGTACAAGGCGGATGTTCAGCTTCTCATGGGAATCCGATCTGGCCGGTTGTTCGAGCAAGTGGCGGAAGATACGGAGCAAGAATGCCGGCGTGATCGTGCAGAGCAGCAGAAGATCAAAGAAAGCAAGCGTAGCAAAAAACGCGCTGGACCGGATCCCGAGGCTGGTTTCCAAAACCCTAAAATCAAAAAATCCGAAGCACCAAAACCCTAAAATCAAAAAATCCGAAGCACCAAAACCCTAAAATAAAAAAATCCGAAGCACCAAAACCCTAAAATCAAAAAACCCGAAGCACCAAAACCTTAAAATCCAAAAACCCGAAGCACCAAAACCCTAAAATCCAAAAATCCGAAGCACCAAAACCCTAAAATCAAAAAAACCGAAGCACCAAGACCCTAAAATCCAAAACTCCGAAGCACCAAAGCCCTAAAATAAAAAATCCGAAGCACCAAAACCTTAAAATAGAAAATCCAAAGCTTCGGACGGGCAGGCCCCGGACATCGAAGATGTTGCGGTGCAGAAGGTTAAAGCCGCGCGAAAGCACCGGATGGAAAAGCTGAAGAATGGAAAAGCTTAAGAAGTGATGCTTTCCTCTCTACCTTTGTTTCTTTGGCTGTTCCTTCCCAGAACAGGTGTGGGAACCAGAGCCAGGTTCAAGAAGTGACGTGGGACGTCACTCAACTTTCGGGACACAGAAGTCTGACGAAAAAAGGCAATTTCTGAGCCTCAGCGCTGAAGCGACAGTGTTCCTTTGAAGGGTTTCTTGTCGCGGTTCCTTTGAAGCCGAAGCGTGGTTCCTATTTGTTGTTTCTTTGCGCGGTTCGTGCCCCCCTCTCAAAAACCCTATTCTAGTGGTGAAGCTCCCTACATTAAACGCTTATAGTACCTCTTATAGTAACCCCCTCAACAGAACCTTATTCTAAGTATTAAGCCCCCTAGAAACCCTTATAGTACCTCTTATAGTAACCCCTGTAAAGGAACCCTATTCTAGTTATTCAGCCCCCTACATTTCTAAACCCTAAACCCTAAACCCTACTAGGGTTAGTGGGCTTGTCAGGAGCATGCGGAGCGAGGGCTCCGGGGTCGCAGGGACGCAGAGGTTTCTGAGCATTGAGAGCCTGGCCAGTCTCAGAGCTTGTAGCCGTTTAGGGCTTAGGTGTAGTACCCTAACCCTAAACCCTAAACCCTAAACCCTAAACCCTAAACCCTAACCCCACTCTAGGGTTTAGGGTTGCAGCTGGGAGGTTTCCGTTCGGGTTGTGTGTTTCTGTTGTTGTGGTTTGTCTTGCGGTGGTCTGCATGGATCGCTTGGCCGAGCAGCGCTGCTCGACACTGCCTGGCATGCCTTGGACAAGAGAAATGCTGCGGTCTGGCTTTCTGCGTTATCTTTTGAATCAGGGGTTCAGGGTCGAGGGCTTGAGCCGGGTTCCGGGCTCAGTGGTCTGACTCATCCCCACGTGCAAAACGGCGGCGCAGTGCATGGTAGAAGAAGTGTAAGGTTCCGGGTTTAGGGTCTTAAGGCTTGACAAGGGAATCATATCATCTTACCCATTTGTAGGGCTGTCATGGAGCAAGCCCTCCACGACGTGCTCGCCTTCCGCATTTGCACCGCCTTTGTCGATATTTTCGGTTCAAGCTATCAGCAAGCGCGGCCGAAACGCAGCAGATGCACAACTCAACCCACCAACAGCAAAACAACATGATATCCTTGAGCAAAGCTGAGGGGCCAGAAGCGGACATCCCTGAGCCCTAAGCCCAGTACATCAAGATATATAGAGCCATGCTTGACATTCAGAGTCGAACCTGATCCCTCAACCCTACCACCCTATAAGCTCACGATGTATTTCCCCTCATCCCTCTAGCTCAAGCCCGAGCCCCCGAATCGAAACCGCGCCTCCACCCTAAGCCCCGAACCAGCCAGGCTTAGGTCCTTATCGCCCTTCAGCCACCCCAGACTAGCCCTAGTAGATCCTAGAAGCCTAAACCCTTACCCATAAACCTCCCTGCAGCTCTTGAATCCTTTCTGGACCTGCGCGCCTGTGAGAGAGGTTCTCGGGGCAGGGGTGTAGGTTCAGGGTTAGAGTTAGAGGTGCTTGTGTTTCTTGTCCGGCGTTTGGCTTAGGGTTTAAACTTAAGTAGGGCCTAGATGGCGGCACTGTGTATGTACCTGGCAGTATAGCAAACTACCATGGAGGTTCTCACTATAGCCCCGGATTTGGACCTTATAGTGACTCTACAAAAGGAGCGGGTTTCGGGGCCTTAATGTAGGGTGAGATCAGGACGATATCGCATTGTTCGTTGCCTCAACCCTGATGTCACATGTTGCGGTTTAGATGCCTAGACAAATGATAACTTTATCTCGTTGTACTTACTTCATATCGCTACTATGATATAAACCAACACCCTAGTCTCATCGTTACGGCCCCTATATAGCCAGAACAAAGTACATCCGAATGCCCAGGACGCCTAAGGCCTAAGGTTTCTGGCTTGCGCGCTTGGGGCCTTCGGTTAGGACGGTTCGGCATTAGGGCTGAAAGGGTGGGTTTAGAGAGCCCGAGCTGCTAGCAACTCGGAGTTGTTTCTCAAGGTTTACTAGCTCAGTAAACCCTAAACCTTAAACTCTAAACCCGAAGCCCGAAACCCTAAACTCTAAACCCTAAACCCGAAACCCTAAACTCTAAACCCTAAACTCACAAATGTAGTTTAGGGTTTGATTCAGGGTGCCTTTCGATCTCTCCGTGGCTTGTTATCTACAACTCTCCAACCATAAGATTGGAGAACCATGGATAATGTAGGAGCCTAAGTGATTACCTAGAATAGGGTTCCTTTAAGGGTTCCTTTAAAGGGGTTACTATAGGGGGTACTATCAGGTTTAATATAGGGGGCTAAATAATTACCTAACGTATTTGGGGGGTCTTACTATAAATATAGTTTAATGGGCCCCAAAAGCCCAAAACGCTATTCGAGCTTAATTAAGCACCTACATCAACCCTGAACCCTAGGCCCTAGACCCTAAACGGTAAACCCGTATCATAAGATAGGACATCGCAAGACCGGCAGTGACATTCAGCGGCGATGAACTGTAGACCTTCCAATTGCATTTTCCTGAGGCTGGTGCGCCCGAGTACATTCCCTCAACTCTACACCCTCAGAAGTTTAGAAGACCTCCATGGCTTGGTAAGGTTCAGGGTAGATCCAAATCCTAAACCCTAAACCCCTAAACCCTAAACCCCAAACCCACCGGGGCGCATGTGGCTTGAATCCTCCAGCTCAGGATAGGCTTGGAGCGGCTAGGAAGGCCATAGGTGTTGTAGGTCAGGAATCTGATCCAATCTTTTTAGAGGATTTTTGGGCGACAGGTATTACGACCCGGAGCCCTGATTGGTTTAGGGTTCATTTTGGAACACCCTCCTCCCTAAACCCTGTGTTCGGGTCTCAATGTCTCTCGCCATGAACTCCAACCCTAAACCCTAAACCCCAAACCCTAAACCTCTAAACCCTAAACCCCAAACCCTAAACCCTAAACCCTAAACCCTAAAAGGGTCTCAAACTCCTCAATTCCAGGAACTCCAATGGCATGGGACTCTCCGCAGATGCCGGGCGCTCGGCCTGGGCCCCGGTTTACGGCTCAGGGTTTAGGGCCCCAGAAACATGGGGGCTTTGCTCGTTTTGAGGTTGTTGTATTTGTTTTATTGTTGTATCGTTGTGTTGCCCATGGTTATTTGTTGTGTGTTGTTGTGCGTCGGGTCGTTTTTGGGTTTTGCTGTGTGTGTTTTCTTCTGCTGGAATGCGTGGCGATGTGTTGAGATCTTTTACTGTTTGAGGTGGCGGTGGGTGCATGACTTTCTCTCTCGGGTTGCAGGGTATCGAGTACACAGTTCAGGTTTAGGGCTTGGGTTGAGGATTTGCAAGATGTCTTTCTGCTAGCTGGGCTCTAGTACCCTAAACCCTAAACCTCTGATCCCCAAACCCTACACCCTAATATAGGGGCCTTCATAATTACCTACTATATTATTTTGGGGGTTCCTCATTATAGTTATAGTCTAATATACCCCCAAACCCTATTCAAATTATTACGACCCCTACATGAGATAGTACCCCTTATAGTAACCCCTTTAAAGGAGCCCTTAAAGGAGCCCTATTCTAATTATTAAGGCCCCTACATTAGGTGTGGGTTCTAATGGTTTTGGGGATGCTTAGGATAAGAGACCAGCTTCTAGAGATTCTAGGGGTGTATTTAACGTTAAGGTTTAGGGTTTAGGGTTAAGGCCTTTGAGGTTCGATTTAGGGAGCCCGCTTGAGGGTCTTGTGTTTAGGGTTTTAACATGGTTGAACTAATCTGGTTTAATATGGTCTAAGAAGGTCTAATATCTTGTGCTTCGATATGGTTTAATGTTTCCTAGGGGTTTATGCTCCAGGGCTCTAGGCTTTAGGTTGGACGGACCTCTTCGGGTTCCTCTGTGGTCGGTTGGACGGACCTGTTCGGGTTCCTCCGTGGACCCACCACACCCACTTGAAAAGCCGCAAACTACAAACCTGAAGCGATCCTGACAGCTCGAAGTTAAAGCCCAATGTCCAAAGGCGCAAAAAGATTAGCGCCATAACTGAACTGCAAATTTCCATCGACACACCAGGAGTCCTCAAGACTCTATAAGCCTAAACTCTGAGCCCTCCACCAGACAGCTCCACCCATAGGCCCCATATTAGTTCCTTTTTGGGGTTCATGTATAGAATCCGATTAGGGAATCCCCAAAAGGAGCTACTATGGGGCCTATAGGTAGACCTTGGGATCTAGATTTGTATCTGACGCTCAGACCTGCCCCGGGTTCAAAGCCCATACCCAATTGGCCCTAAAGTAGTTCCTTTTTGGGGTTCATAATATATAGAATCCTATAAGGTATCCCCAAAAAGGAACTAAACCCTAAACCCTAAACCCTAAACCCTAAACCCCTAAACCCTACTATGGGGCCTATGGGTAGACCTTAAGTCCCTAACGGACACTTACAGCTTAAATCAACGCCAAAAACTCTACATCCTCGCCATTGACCGGAGGGCTACAATAACTAACCTCAAGACCCCAGCTGCCCCAAAAACCCACAAGGCCCGAATGATCCTAAATACGTCCTCTACCCTCTAGAATCTCTCACGGCCCGAGTTACGTTGCGCAAGCTCAAAATAGAATCGTTGTATGATGGTCCTGCAGCACAAGGTCTCAACGGCCCGTATTATAAAAGCATTGCCAACCCGCGGAACCTTGTACACAAAAAACCTAAACCCTAAACCCCTAAAGTTATAAACCCTAAACCCCTAGACCCTAAACCCGCAAGGAATACTTGCAAGAAGCCTGAGCCCCATCCTGCAAAGCCCCTCACTGTCAGCTTGCCGTTCCGCACGGCGCTCCACAACGCCTGCGGAAGGGCCTCCTCTTCGGTGAGGCCACCCAAGGGTGCGATAGGGTTTAGGGTTTAGGTTCAGGGTTTAGGGTTTAGGGTTTAGGGCATGCAGCACGAGGGCCAGTAAAGTTAGTCCTATAGTTGTGATAACGATATTTCGATAAAGCTTCTACAAGGGTTCTGTGGCACTTGTATACGTAAGGCTGGGGTGTTCAGTGATATGCCACCTTTCTTTTTTTTTTATCAGGGTTCCGTTTACAAGCTTGTTGACCTAAAAAGAAAACTTCACGCAGTTTTCCCAGTGGGTTGCTCATGAGCCTAGGCCTAGAAGAGTTCCCTTAGAGCACTAAGAACGACTCAAGACAACAGATGGGTTGTTAAGTCGTCTATAGTGGTCCTATTCGAGTTCTGTGAGAGTTCTATACTACAGAGCTTAGGATGTCGGATGTCTGGTGTTCTTCGTTTGGCTTCCTGAATGCATTGTAGGGTCAAGGGCTCAAGATTCAGGGTTGAGGGTTATCTCAGAGGGCAGCTGGCACGATGCCTTGTAAGCATATTATGAAGATCTTTTCAAAGGTAGGGAATTTTGGTTCAAATACGATACTATGTCAAATCTTTCGTCTGTTTGGACCCCTTAAAACACTCAAACCAAAGATCTTGGGGGACTATAACTCGCGAAGTACACTCTCGAACTCCATCCAAAGGAATTTTGCCTTAGCCCGGCAATGCCTTATCATACCTGTCGAAGGCTAGCAAACCCTAAACCGTAAAACCGTTAAACCGAATCGTTAGACCCTATGAACCCTAAACCCTAAGCCCTACCTGCAGCTTCAGCATTCCCCAAAAGTTCCGACAGTGTGGCTTCGGGGCGGTCCCGGAGGCACTGAATATCGGTCGGTAGAGCCTCACTATTTGGGTTCAGGGTTTAGGCTTAAGGATAGTTCTCTAGAGTGGGGTTCCTTGCAGGGTCTTTGTTATTTTTCAGGGTGCCGCATTCTTTTGGGTTCGAAAAACGGACCCTAACTTAGAGAAGCACGTAGCTAAGAGCGCCTCCGCCCGAGATGTCGAAGAGCCAAAGAAAACACCCCCAAGCCTTGAATCATAAGCCTTATAAACCCCTAAACTCCAAACCCTAAATCCACAAACCCTAAACCCGTAAATCCTCAGGTCCTAAAGCGTTTTAACACCTTTAATATAGGGGCCGAAATGAGTACCACTACTATTTTGGGGGTTCCTTATATACTGTTATAGTATAATATAATATACCCCAAAACCCTAAGGCCCCTACTTTAAAAGCGCAGGTCCAACCTGCGTGGCTGGTCGGTTCCTTAGACAGGGGCGAGGATGTTTTCGGCAGGGTTTCGGCGTGGGGTTAGTTAGGGTTGAGTTTTTTGGGTCAAGGGGTTAACGGGTTTAGGAGTTTAGGGGTTTACAGGGTCTAGGCTTTGGGGCGTAGTGTTTAGAGTTTAAAGTCTTTACGCGTTAGGATTTGGGATTTAGTGTTGAAGGGTTTAGGGAGCTTTTGGTTTATAAATTTAGAGTTAGCGGCTTTCTAGCTTTGTTTTGAAATAAGGTTCGTATCGAAAGCGTTGTTCAGTTGGCGCTGTTCTCGTATTCGTTAGTGTGTTGGGGGCAGCTTTAGGATGACACTTGATCATTCTCTGTTTGTGGTGTTACAACTGAAAGACTTACGGTCTTAGTGCTTTCTGTGCTGTCTAACGAAGCAGGGTTGTCTTTTTTGAGGACCTGATTGGCCCTAAGCAGGATACCTTCTTTAATGGCTGCTCTAGAACTTAGAGCACCATGGACATTCGATATGCTTGAGATGACCGCTTCGGTTCTTGCGGCCATGGATTTCGAGTCCAAACACACATTGCAATCCCTTAAGCACGCACCGACAGTCCATAGTTCACGTAAACGAGTACCCGTGCATGATCAGGAGTGCTGGGACGGTGGTCCCAACCCCTGAAAGCAGAACCCACTCAGAGTAGAATCGAGCACGTTCGAAGCTTCATTCGGACCACAAGAATTGGCGACAACGTTCGTTGGGTGTCCATCATACATGCTAGGGGATGTCGTAAGTGGCTGAACCCGGGTTTAGGGCGGAGCTTTTCGGCCAGGTCTGTGGTCGTTTATATAACCTGAAACCCACAAACCGTGATTTCTTGAGCCGCATGCCCCGAACCCCGTAACCCCGCCAACTCTGCCACCCTTGCAGCATATAAGCTCCTTACCTGAAACAGAGCACCCAAACCACTTCACCCTCGGAATCTCAACCGAATGAACTCCTGAACCCTGAAGCCTCCAAATTCGCCAAATTAGAAATCGGCACCTTCCAACTTTCAAAGCAAGCAAGTTTGGCAACAAGTACCCTGAACCCTTATGCCCGGTAATGAACAAAGAAATCTTCAGCTAAGGTCGAACTGAAGAGTTGCCCGGCTGCCTCTATATTTTCCGGTCTGGCTCACAAGCAGCAAACCCTAAACCCTAAACTTTAAACCCTCATTATGCAACCCTTCTTTTTGACCCCTTATTAAAGAATATAGGGGGCCCTTTTGTAATCTCAACTGGGTGTCGAATTGGGGGTACAGTATAGTCATGAATATTAGGAACTTCAAGGGTTGATAATAAGCCGTAAACCCTATTCCTACATCCGTCCTAAACCCTAAACCCCTGCTAAAGTAGATGAGTCGGCTACGGCCACCCACCACCTCGGCCATGCTGGCATTCTAGCCGACGGCTTGCTGTAGGGACGAAAAAGGCACTTAAACAATCAAAACTAAACACTAAACCCCCAAACCCTAAACCCCTAATCCCCTCAACCTTAAACCCCTAAACCCTGTAAACCCTGAAGCCCTGAGCCTTAACCTCCTCTACTCAAACCTTAAGGAGGGATGGTTCCAAGGCTCGCAGGACTCCGAAATCCATGCCTGCCATGTTGAGCTTGGTGTTTCGGGCTCTAGGTTTTAGGGTGTATTGGGGGTTTAGGGGTTTGGGGGTTTAGGGTTTAGGGTTCAGGGTTTAGGGTTTAGGGTTTAGGGTGGGATTCAGGGTTGTGAGCCCAAGCTTGTAGGCTTAAGCCGAGGGAGCCCCCCGTTTCAGAGCCAGGGTCGAATGGTTGTCGGAGCTCAGAATATAGGGGTTTAGGGTTTAGGGTCTCCGAAAATCGGGGACCCTAATATATCTTAACCTACCAAAACCGGCATTTTTGCAAGTTCTTAATTAATAAACCCTAGTATGGGGTTTATAGGGACCCTACAAAAAAGTAGGTTTTGGTAGGTTTAGGTACTACCCTAAATACTTGGATCCTTTATCATAAGGACCCTAGAATACGGTACGTCCCTTGTAAGCGCATGCATTGAACCGCAAGACTTCGACGACGACTCTCCTGCAAACTGTGAGGTCCATGGCAGTCTGGAACATGGGAGTTTCCGAAAACGAGGGGTACCCATAGGTCTAGGGGTTTAGGGTTTTGGGGTTTAGTGATTTAGGGTTTAGGGGTGTAGGGTTTAGGGCCTACCTAAGGGTCCATGTACTCATATTGTCTATACATTGGCCTTAATGTAGTTCCTATTTAGGTACTTTAGGGTCTAAGTATACACTAAGGAGTACCTTATTTAGGGTCCTTATAATGAGGATCCCAGTATGTAGGGTACTATATTCGGGTCGCCTACTTTCGGAAGCCCCATATGATGGAGTGCCAACTGCACCTGCAGTGACTGCAGGCTCTGCGGACACCTTTTTCCATGCCGGAACACTGCCTGAGCTTTGCGGAGTACAGAGCAGAAGCGACCGACCTAGACTGCAAGTGGGTCAATCAACTGCGTAAGCAGTAGAGCCTCAGGAACGAAAGAGGAGAGTGGATGCTTCGGCAACCCTAAACCCTAAACCCTAAACGCAAAACCCTAAACCCTAAACCCTAAACCAGCTGACCGAGTCGCACTGTGAGGAACTGGACAGGGAGTCGCCAAAACAAGGATGCAAAGCAATCCCCACGGGGCCACAGCGCAGCGGGCAGGCAAGTGACCGGCGACCAACACCGGGGGCGAGGACTACCGAAGAACGTCTCTAGCCAGCCTGCGAGACTCCACCTTAAAACTCCACAGGGATGTAGTAGTATGTAGCATGTACCCAATGAAGGCTCTAGTAACCTCAGTAATAAGCTACTTTCCAAGGTTCTTGCGCCCTGATAAGCAGGATCTAGGCTGCGTAGAACCCCTCACCCTCAATCCTGGCAATTTAACCCTCACCCTGAAAGGACTCATATTTTAAGGCTTTTGGGCCCATGCTAAGCGTAAGTCTCCGTAAGAACACCAAACCTAGAGGTTGGCTTTGGTGCCTCTTCTTCATCGTCTCATACTTTGCAGTCGGCATCCTCTTCTACTCACATGCACCTGGGCGGAGTTCAGTTTGGGAAGGGTGGGCGCGTGGCCCTGAGGTTTTCATGTAATGTAATTACTATGCACGCATACAAGCATTACATGCACAAATTGCCTCGATCCATCCATCCATCCATCCATCCATCCATCCATCCATCCATCCATCCATCCATCCATCCATCCATCCATCCATCCATGCCTACATCCATCCAGCCAACCATCCATGCATGCATGCATGCATGCATGCATACTGACATTGCATACACACACACACACACACATCCATGCTTGAACGCATACACGCAAACATGCATACACACATGCGTTTATACACACACACACACACCTACACACACACACACAGACGCAATTATGTGTCCACATATACACGTAATCACCTGTGTATTCATACGCATGCATGCATTGTTTGCATGTGCATACATGCATAACGTAAAGACATACTGAAAGTCATACATATACATAAGTAAGAATACATGCACTCATGACTCATGCATATACACATACACATACACATACA
>CAJNDV010016670.1:0-13758 GCA_905221635.1 Symbiodinium sp. CCMP2456 | reverse complement strand
ACATACATACACACATACATACACACTTACATACATACTTATTATTACTTACACATACCTACATAAATACATCCATTCGTTCAGCGGTTCATACGTACATACAAGCAAACACACACAAACTTACGTATGTACATCCATGCATGCATGTATGCGTGCATGCATAGCTGTTCCACACCTACATTCGTGAAACCGTACATACATACATCATACGTGCATACAGCTCTACGTTTATGCTGGTTTTCCCGACCAGCTCCTGGTTGCCCACGCTTGATTCAGGGGTGTGTGTGTGTGTGTTTGTGTTTCTGTGCGCGTATGTGTGTGTGTGTGTGTTTGTGTTTGTGTTTCTGTGTTTGCGTGTTTTCTGTATTGTTGACAGTGTGCCGTTGCTTCTCTCTGTCTGTCTTTTTCCGAGTCAACCAAGCTAACATAGGGGCCGTAAGAATTATAATAGGGTTTGGGGTATATTGCACGATAGTTAGAATAAGGAACCCGCTAAACCCTATTCTAATTTTTACGGCCCCTACATTACCCTAAACCCGCAACCCCAAACTAAGAGAGCAGGTAGAGACGAAGTCGTCGCTTGGTTGCACCCGGCTTTGCTGCGAGGTTCGCCAGACGAGGACATAAACGGTTTGGGGCGTATCAAAGTTCTATAAGGGTTTGCATAGGGGTAACTTTATAGGGTTCTACAACTAAGGTTTAGGGTTTCAGGGGTTTCAGGGTCCAAGGTCGACGGCAAGATCAGGAGCAGCAGCTTGCGGAGCTCAAGGCGATTGTGAGCATGCTGACGACCCTCATCCTACGCCAGGAGGTCCAGCTCAACATCCACAAGCAGGACACGGCATTCATCCTGTTTGTGGGAACCCAGGGCCCGGGGAACCTGGCACAGTCGCTGTTCACGGGTTGGGGAGAAGTGGCACTCAATCAAAGAGGCCCAACCATGGCAGATCACGGCTCCCATGCGAGTGGTGATGCTTCAGCCCCTGTTGGAGACGGTCCAGCAGAAGTTCGGTGCCATGATGGCGAGCCCCTCCTCAAGGTCCACAGCCCAGAACATGGGCTTCCTTGCGGCGGACGGAGTGATTCAGGGGGCATGACATCCCCATATTGAACACAACCCTTGACCTAAATTACATTGCAGTGTGATTTCCTCTTTGCTTACTGTAGCTTAGTCGCCACCCTGAGCACCAAACTCACGCTGGGGCCATAGCCTGGTTTTCTTATTGTCACTTTGCGCATGTTTTGTACATTTTGTGTCGCACGAGGTCTTAAACCAATCATTTCCCAAGCAGTGCTGTCGCTGTAGTATGCATGGGCGTGATACCCGGACCTTCCTCTTCATATAGGGATCTTACGCACTATACTTACCCCGGAAGGCACCTGTCCGCTAACATGCTAAGCTAGTCTCTCTTAGCTTCTTGTTCGCTGATATTGGCTGCTTCATCCCTCCAAATCTCTGTTTCCTTACACCCGGTAACTCTGCAACTGAGACACCCTTTACGGTCTAGGTTTGAAGGTTTTTGAGGGTCTCATCTGAGATGACGAGCCAAAGCTCCAACTTGCCAACTGGAGGGTTTAGCGCTTGGGGTTCAGGGCTGATGCTGGCAGGACGGATAGGGCTAAACGCTGAACCCTGAACCCCACAACCCTAAACCCCGAACCCTAAACCGCAAGCCGTGCCTAAAAGCCCTAAACCCTGAACCCTAAACCCTGAACCCCAAACCCTAAATCCCAATATGTGCCCACATGAGCCCAAGGAGCCCTTAACAAGGAGCCCTCTAAAGCCCCATGGAGATCCCCTGAAAAGGGGCCGTCTGAAGCGCGCTTTCGGGTGTAGGGCTTTGGGTTTAGGGGCCCCCGATAAGATCTCACCTTCGATTTCCGAATACCCTAAATGTCCCCTTAAACCCTACACCCCTAAACCCTAAACCCTAAATATCCCTAAACCCCTATGGTACCCTCAAAGGAAGCTTTGGAGGTACATGGGTAGGTCTCTATATTAGTCCTTTTTATAAGAGTGCCGTACTGTATTCTAGGACATTTTCAGGTGGGTAGTTATCGCTATAGGAGCCTTATAGAAGGTCTATATACCTTACGGAAGCCTTCTAGAAGCCCTATATACCATAAGCTCCCCACTTGTAGTTTCCTCTATACGCAAAAAGGCCCTAAACCTCAAGCCCTAGACCCTAAACCCTAAACCCTAGTTTCGAGAGCCACCCACATGGGCCCTAAGGGTCTTCCATCCCCAGGTGTGAGAGCGAGGAAGCCCTGGCTTCGCAGGAGACGCCCTTTTTGTGAGGGTTTAGGGTTTAGGGTTTAGGGTGTTTGTTTAGGGTTTAGGGCTTAGGGGTTTAGGCTTCGGGGCGTAGGGGTTTGGTGTTCATTATTGGTCTATTTAGGAACTTTTAACTTTGGGTTTAGGGCTTGGGGCTTCGGGCTTTCAGGTTTCGGGTTTATTTATTTCTGGTTTGGGGTTTGGGGTGCAGGGTTTTACTTTGTTACTGGTTCTGTTTCTTGTTTTTTTTCAGGGTGTGTGTGGCTGTGTGAGTTGGTTGTTGCTTGTTCCTTGTTTGAGATCGTCTCTTCTAGGACATTTTCAGGTGGGTAGTTACCGGTATGGGAGCCTTATAGAAGGTCTATATACCTTATAGAAGCCTTATAGAAGCCCCATATACCCTAAACTCCCCACCTGTAGTTTCCTTGAATTTCTGTAGTTCTCTGAGTGTCTAATGTTGCGTATTTAGTGGCGACCCGGGGGTTGTTTTGGGTTTAGGGGTTAGGGTTTAGGGGTTAGGGGTTTGGGTTTAGGGGTTAGGGGTTTGGGTTTAGGGTTTAGGGTTTAGGGTTTAGGGTTTAGGTTTTGAGGTTAAGGCTTTGCTCGTCAATTCTGGTGCACCTCAGGGTTTATGAACCCATGAAGCTTGTGAGATTTCATGCTTCGGTGTTCTGGAACCTCAGTCGTGATGTTGGGTCTGGGGCTTCTGGTTTCAGATTCACGGTTTAGGGTTTAGGGTTTAGGGTTTAGGGTTTAGGGAGCTGGGGTATTTGGTTCAGGATTTCGAGTTCGGGTGTTTGGGTTTTGGTTTGGCGCTTTCCGGTTTAGGGCGTAGGGGTTTAGCATTTCCGGTGTAGTGGTGTAAGATGGCAAAGAGACGTTCCAGGTGTACAGGTTCCAAGGCGCCCCACTCTTCCAAAAACAGAAGGCAATATTAAACCCAAACCCTAAACCCTAAGCTAAAGTGTTCCAGCAGTTGCCAGAACCATTGGACTCGGGACATGAATGTCCACGTTCATTTCATGTTGGAAGTTCCCTAAACCCATAAACCCCAAATCTTAGGCCCCAAAGGCTGAGCCCTAAACGCTTCGGAGTGTCAGGCCCAGTGCAACTAGCTCCACAAATCTGAAGTCCATCGGAGTGCTCGAGACAGCGTTCAGGGATGTTTAAGGTTTAGGGGGCTTTTCGATATAGTTGTTTTTTCATTTTGCAGCTTTGCCGGTCAGAGGACTCAGTAACTCGAGATCTTCGCAGGGGGCACTAACCGCGTACAGCCCAACACGCGTAAATGCTCCTGGAAGACGGACCCCGACCAAAGTTGATGCGTTGTGTTGCCACAAGCTGAGACTGACAGAAGCCGTCACGCTGATACCGGCAGGCCAGCCATAGTTGCGAGTTGGGAAGCTGACGAGAGTTTCGTGTCGCCTGTCCGTGTTTCAGCCGATCATTCTCAACTTAGCCATGTGCAAGGGTAGCAAGAATTGCTAGGAGTGCCTGTTATTCGTCTTGTAGTCCCTACATAGCTGCGGTACCTTTTCCCCCCCCCGTGTTCGGAGTCTCAAAGCCCCTTCACTCGCATATCATGTCGATCGCTTCGAAGATGACGATGAAGACTTATGGAGAACCGTTGAGGAGATTCCAAGAAAATGACGGCCTGAGGGACTCAGACCAGCTGCGGCAAGGTATTATAAGCTCATCCTCACCAGTCAGATTGGCATCTTTAGCCAAAACACTGCAAAGTCAGTGGTCTTCAACTCTAAAGTTTTAACACCGCCTCCTTGAACCCGAAGTCTTCGCATGGCCAAGCCTCGGCTTCGACACCCTCTTCATATAAAAACTTCAAAGTGCAATATGTCCCACAGCCCGCGCCCTGGGCTTTGATCTCCCCCCACCCGTTGTGCTTCCCGCCCACAAGGCCGTAACAAAAACCGTAGATTGACATCCGTATAACCATACTGCAACAAGAAGCAACACCCTGTCTAACTGTGTAGGCTTCCACGTGGCCTGCCGCTCTACACCTGAACCCAACAAGTAAGCCTCACGTAATGTAACCCTCCGGTTCGCACAGACAGAGGTCAACCTTTGCATTTCCTCTGCCGACGTCATGTTTCGCGCCTGAAGCCAACTGCGCACCACCGGCCTCCGCGGCTCGGTAACCGCTGATTAATAACACCCCTGCAGACTCCCTCTGAATGATGTCTCTGTGCGCAGTGACGAGGTCTTTCGAAACCGCGTCAGTCGTGGAGTGCCTGGCAATGCTATTGAGGGAGTGCTAGAGTCCTATTCACAGGTGAAGCGCCATTCGTGAAGCAGCCATTACATTCGAGAAAGTGTTCAGCAAGGAGAAGTACTTGTCCGCCGAACTGGCGATACTCGATGTCCAACAGCAAGAGCTCTTCCTGCTGGCTGCCGGAACATCGCGGCTGATGCGGCTTCGGCATCGCCTCACGCATCGGGCGAGGCAGCTTCTTCAGGACCCCCTCAACAGGCCACCGACAGCCGACTCTTGCCTGACTTGCCTGACGCTGCTTCCTTCAACTTACCTGAGGAGGGAGCCCCATACCTTCGTGATTGCTTCGCAGAAGGCTACCTTCCCGTCCACACAAGAGGCATGAAAATATGGAGTAAACAGAGTTGGGATGATATGTTGAGCAACGGAGTTCCTTAGTTTCGTTAGAAGCGGATCGGATCGTTGTTCAATTTTTTTGGCTCCAAGTGCTGATTGCCCTGCGATGTTTCATTGTAGGATCCTCACAGGAGGGTGGTCCAAAGGGGAGGGTGCAAGGGATCCTTGGGGAACCTTCAGGAACCCTGGGGAGTTTTAGAGCTAACCGAGGACTAATGACTACCAGGCTATTTACCCCCCTCGCACCCCCCCGGCCTTAAGGATACATGTAGTTAAGGGTCGCGGCTTGTTTTGGAAAGGGTAAAACGGCTAAAACGCTGGTCGATTTTTCATGTGCTTTGCCTTGCCGAATGGTCTGTCTGTTGCTATACCACCGTCCTAAACTTAACACCATAACCTTGCATCCTGAACCCTAATCATCATAACAGGCATTAGTTTAGCTTCTGCAGTCCCTTGAAACCCGTAAGCCTGAAATGTAGAAACACACTCCACCTTAAACCTTCGATAGGATTATGACGCCGAAACCTGCGTCGAGTCTTGGACGCTTCTCGTCTGCAAGCACGTAACTGCCGGCCTTGGTATCTGTGGCTTTGCTTCGCGAAGGTTGCCCATATAGAACCACGAGTTCTAGGCTGTTACGGGTTGGGCCAGTCATATCGACTGTGTGTTGGATTTGAAGCCTTGCCCATGTAGAGTTGTCTCGGGTCTGACGACAAATTTTGGTTCCGGGAAGGGGGGCTAGAATCCTTTGTATTGCTGACTTGTTTTTGGGAGGGTAGTATACTCGATGTAGTTTTGGGTGTGCAGATTGATTCTGTATAGCAGGTATCCCAAAGCCGAATTTAGCTAATCTTAATGTTTTAGATTTATAATATCATTTTATTGATCGCCCTAGTACTTTGTACACGCAGGGTTCTCCTTCTCAGGGCTGAACCCCAAAGCCCTAATACCAAAACCCAAAGGCCCTAAAGTCTAAGACCATAAACCGTTAACCCTAACAACAAAAGCTAGACCCCTGAGGTCAGTGGACTCACTCTACTTTGCCATGGTCTCAATGAGCCTCAGATGTGCAAAAGTCGTTCTGGACTATCAGAGCTCCCTAAAAAGGGGTCTACCAGGGTTCCTGAAAGGTTTGTAGTTTCTATCAGGGATCTGAAAGACGCCTGGTAGAGTTTAGGGCTTAGGCCCTTCAATGGTTAGGATGGGGTGTTTTAATGGGCTTTTCAACGGTGTTCACAAGGTTTCAATATACGGGTCTTAATCGTCCTAATCGCATTTCGGGTGCCTTTGTATTTCAGGTTTGGTGTTTAGTGATTTTGGGAACGAGGCGCTTGTGGCGAATGCTTTAGGTCGGGGTATATTTTCCTAGAAGTTAGGAAGTTTGGGGGATGCAGGAGTGAGGATCTGGGATCTCAGTTTGGAGAGATAGTTTTGGATCAGGCCTCCTCCTATGCTCTTAACTCTTAGCCCTTAACTTCCAACCCTTCACCCTGCACTCTATCCCTTAAACACCTCGAAGTCTAATCCCTACAGCGTATAAACCTGAACCCTAGCCGCATCTTGGTTTTGGGTCTGGGTCCCGGTATCACTAGGAAAGTCCAGGGATTGCTCTCGGCCTTTTGTAGTCTGCAAGTGCTTCCGGGTCCTTCGGGTTAACAGTGGACATACAGTCTAGAATCGGAAAATGCACACAATCCCCAAACCCTAAAGCCTAAACTCGCTAAGCCCCAACATATCCACAAACACCACAGCACTGAAGCAGCGCTGAAGCATGTCATTCAGCGACCCTTGAGCCTTCATGGAACATAGGGCGCTCAGTAATTAGAGCAGGATTCCCTTTTGATGGGTTCGTTGATAAGGGCCTATAAGGGTTTTACAAGGTTTTACAATAAGTGTTTTAGCGTTGTTTTTGTACTACTACTACTACTACTACTACTACTACTACTGCTACTGCTACTACTGCTACTACTAATACTACTTCTTCTTCTACTTCTACTACTTCTACGAATACCACGACCAGTATTGCGATTTACTGTAGTAGCATCGTAATTACAACTTCTACATGAAATAGTTCTTTCTACGAACATGATTATGACATTAACACCATACCATCACTGCGACCATTACCACCCTGACTGCAACTACGATGACAACGACGATAATGGTGGCTACTACTACCCATTCCCTACATGCACAGCTACCCATCCTGTATGCACGTTGGCCGTCAATCAGATAGCAATCTGGAATCTTTGTAAGTGCCAAGTGGAAAGGACCTATCCTTTGCGTGCTTTCTCTCAGACCTTATTCTAGCCCAGACTTAGGAGCACCGTCGGCTACGGCGACTTTGCGCCAGCAACGCCTGTTTCAAGGACTTTTACCCTCTTCTATATCATCTATGGGATCATGGCTTCATGGCTGGAGGGAAGCTTAAAAGGACCTTTAAAGTTGCAAGGCCTGGTAGAACCTTATGGAGCAGGGTTGAAGCCTGACAATACCGTTTATGAAGCCTTGCAATAGAGTTCAGCATTTAGCAACTGGGTTTGTTTGGGTGTTGTTTTGTTGTTGTACTTGCTAGGGTCCGAGTCCATGTACCTCTAGACTTAGATAGTACCTTTGGAACCATTCTGCGTACTTTCTACCCCCAAAATGCAGCAGTTTTTCAGCCTTGAGCTCTTACCAGGCTCTTGGGCTTCAGGCTGGTCACGGAGGGTCTCGGGTTTTTGTCTTTTGTTGTTCAGGTTTTCGGGTGGAGGGCTTTGGGTCTAGGTGGGGATCGGGCCTTCAGAAATCAACAGCAAAAAGTACTTGGTGTTCGTAGATTTGGCACCTGCGTGCTGGTCTCAAGGCTTCTTTGCTTGTGGGTTTGGCTTCTTCTTTGGGGATCTCCAAGACTATGTTCATACTTGCCTTCAACATGTCTCGGCCAACATTCCAAGAATAATGAAGGGAACGGGGCCCTCTGAAAGCGCAGTTACCCCATGGTGAGACACTGTCCAGTGTGCGTTTTGCAATGCATGGCCACCAAATGCCAGTATAGCAACCTGCTGTAGAGGCTTCTGCGTTTCTGGGGAAAATCTCGCACCTGGGATCGTGCGTTTGGGGAACCTTCTTGGCATCCCTCTTCCTCAAACCCTATCCGATCACCCTCCGAAATAACACCTGCCCCAGCTCCTGCCAAGAGTAACCCGAGGTTTCCAGAATGCTGGGAAGGACACCGATAGTAGGTTTTGTGGGGTATCAGTTGGCAGCCCCCAAGCCACAAGCCATAAGAGATTTTGGTTTAGGGCCTAGGATCCTGTTGAAATCCCTGCTGTAGTGACAGACAGGACTTGACTAATTTCTGAAGCCTTGTGAGCCTACTAACCTTAAACCCTAAATCCCTAAACCCTAAACTCTTTGGGAAAGGGAGCCTGAGCTCTTCTACACTCGCTGTTCCTTTGGGTTCCAAATTGCAACGATAAAAATGCGATATACCCCAAAAACCTAGTCTTGTGCTTGAGGCCCCTAAACCCTAAACCCTAGATAAACCCTACAGAATAGATCCCTAAACCTTCAACCCAGGTGCCTTTCTCGTCTTTGGCATCTCAGCTTGCGACGGCCAGCAGCTCAGTGACGGCTTGGGGGCAAGAGTGCAATGTAGACCTGAATAATTAGCCATAATACTGCTCTTATTATAGTCCCTGATACAGAGGTCTGAGTAGCTGTATAGTAGTGCCCGCTCATGTCCCCACAGAGTTTCAACGGCCCCTCATTTATTAACGGTGCGAGCCCCAGTCTTGCGGCTGCCGTATGTCAGGGTTGTTCAATCAGCAACACCAGCAGTCTCCAGGTACGCAGCACTTACCTACCCCGACCATGGAATGTAGTCCCATTGTTGACTGCCCTACTGAAACACGGTGTTTATCATGTAAACCCCTAAACCCTAAACCCTAAACCCTAAACCCTAGCCACCAAGCATGTTTTCCCAAAACTGTGCTACCAGTCAGGGATGTTGAGGATCGGTAAACCCTAAACCCTTAAACCTAAGAGGCCCTGAGCTGTCAAATCTCGGTATCAGGCTTCGAGGCCCCTAAACCCTAAACCTGTATGACCCTCAACCCTAAACCCTAAACCTTTAACCCTAAACCCTAAACCTTAAGAATTTGTTACACTAAACTTTGAACCCCAAGCATTTATAACCCTGAACCCTAAACCTTCAACCTTTATAACCCTACACCCTAAGCCGAAGCCGATAAACCTGGAGGGCCGTTTGGATCCCGAGAGTTTGGGAAGCTCAGAGTCCGAGGTTCGGGGGTTCGAGCTTCAAGTTTCAGACCCTAAGGGTCCAAAGGACCCAATGTGGGTTTAGGGTTTAGGGTTTAGGGTTTAGGGTTTAGGGTTTAGGGGTTAGGGTTTGGGGTTCAGGGTTTAGGGTTCAGGGTAGGGTCCAAAGGACCCAATGAATAAGGTACTTTGGTGGCGGATAGTAGTTATCTAGGTAAATATGTGGGAGAGTATATGATTATTAGGTACTTGGACCCTTAGGGATATAGGGATGCCCCCCCGTCCGGTTCCTTCCGTCGAGGTGGAGGCAGCTTGGGTTTAGGGCTTAGGGTTTAACGACCAAAATTCCATAATATAGGGGGCTAAAGAAGTACCAATACTATTTCAGGGTCCTTATTATATTTATAGTATACTTCACAGGGTTTAGGGTTAAGAGTTTAGGGTTTAGGGCCATAATTATCAATACTATCTTGAGTGGCTCCCTATATAGTAATTATTGTATACTGTACCCCAAAACTTTATTCTAATTATCCAGGACGCTGCATTACCTGAACCCTATAAAACCAACCTTTTTACAAGGCTCCTTTCAATCTGATTTCCTTGCATATATGCCCTTCAGAAGGTGAGTTTTTTGGGGTTAGTGGTTAGGGATGATGCTCTGTTCCGCAGTCCTTGGATGGCTTGGGGTGTCGGGTTTAGGATTTGTGGGTCAGATCTTCCAGGTTCCTGTCTGTGGGACTGGAGCAGTACTCACCTCAAGTCTGCACTGTAGCTCCTTGTTGTGGCACAACAACTGTATTATTTAGGATCCTATGAGTTAACCACAAAACTGAACTACAACGGAGACTGGAGGTAAAGGTTTTGTTCCCAAGACCGGCTATTGTAGTGAACAGGTTCGGGCTCTGGGGCTTGGCCTTTGTTGTAAACGGGTCTTCTATCAGAGGCCAGCGCAGTCATTTCTTGCATGCTTGGAGTGTATGGATATGCTAGCAGGACATGCCGACTACAGTACCAGTGTGACGGCCGTGGCAACACCAACTAGAGTAACTAGAGCTGTATCTCTGGTCCATGACCTCAACGCTCAAGCTCGAACCCAAACCCTGATAACATACCTGTTGCCATGAGTTTCTGACGGTTCCTGGTAGACTTCTCGTTCGTCCGGTTGCGGTTGCTGAAATTTGCCACCAGGTATCCGTGTTTCAAAGATCTGATTCGTGAAGATTGCGGCGAGCTGCCTCGTCATCGTAATCGCCATGGTCACCGTCAGTCACCATCAGTCACCATCGCCATCATCATCACCATCATCAGCATCATCATCATCATCATCCTCACCATCATCGCCATGACTAGCAGTGGCAAACAGCAGACTGCTCGCTGCCGGCTGTTGTGATCCGAGAGTGCTTAAAAGGGCCGCTATTTATGAGGGTTGGCGTCCAAGGCCCCCACGCTGAAACCATTAATCTGCACCCCAAAGAGCTGCTCGGGCTTCCTATAGGGGCCTCAATCATTACCGTGTACTATAAAGGAGCCCAAAACCCTATTCTAATTGTTAAGGCCCCTACATTAGCAGCTTTCCATGTGGCTCTCAGGTCATGGACAAGCTGGAGATGAAGTTTCTCAAGTGCCTGGAGGCCTTGTTGGAGAACCCTCAACTCTGAACCCCTAAAGCCTAAACCCTAAACCCCTAAACCCTAAACCCCTAAACCCTGAACCCTAAAGCCTTAAAGCAGACACCCTAAACCTTAAAACCCAAAACCCCTAAACCCAGGTTTGGAGGTTTAGGTGTTTAGGGTAAAGGGTAGTTTGGGTAATTAGGGTAATTGGGGCTTAGGGGTTGTTGGCTTGGGGTATACCTTCCAACACCCCTTATGCAAGGAAGATCCCGTACTCTTAAGGATATAGACCTTAATATATCGTAGGATCCCTAATGTGATTTAGGGGGTTTCGGAGCATAGGCGTAAAGTTACCTTCTGTGGGTTGAGGGTTTAGGGGTTTAGGGTGTAATTAGGGGCTTTGGGTTTAGCAGGTTCAGGGGCTTCGGGCTTAGTGTGAGCGAAAGCGAGCAGCCCAAGAATAATTTTGGATGTCCAGTCCCAAACTACCAGACCCTGAAACTGCATCCATCCCCAATCCGAAAACCCCCTATATCAAGACCCAGAATCCGTATGCGGTGGAAGTGGATTGAACTGATCACTAGGAGGTGGGCGGCATTAATTGCTTACAACTGGCTTTCGGAATGCAGCCGCTGTCGCTCATGTTATACAAGTAGGTGCTAAAAACTACGAATACGCCCTAAGCACCGAGTCTGAATTCAGTCCTTCAGCCACTTAACCTTTGATTTGACCCCGTAATATGAGAGCCTGATCGAATCATATTCCATGACGCTGCTCATGAAGATCATACTATAAAGTACGCCAAAACCCTGAGCTAATTATCTGGGCCTCTGTAGTACACTAAATCTCCAAATAGCACAGATTTTGGTCTTAAAGTAGCCGCTACGCAGGTACTTTGGGGCCGAATTATATACTGACTGGGTGCATGGACCCTAAACCCTAAACCCTAAACCCTAAGCCTCAAGCCCCAAAGCGCGCATCTTCTCGTGTCCGTTTGGCGCAGGGGGTCTCTCGCTCCAAAAACCTCCGGGGCTGGACCAAAAGCTCGGAAATCTCGGAGGCGCCGTGACTGTGTAAAGTCACCGTAGAAGACAGAAAGTTGCAACATCATTATCCTCATGCCCTTAACTTAAAGAATAAGGGGTCCTGGCTCCCATCATCCTAAATCCATCTTCCAACTTTCTGTGCTTCACTGCATAAGGGGTTCGAATCAGGCGCTCTGCACCTTTCCATCGTGTCTAAAGCTTATTTGGTGCTGCAAAAATTTTTGTTGTGTTTAGGGTTCTTTCCTAGACTGCCCTAAACCCTTACACCCTAAACCTAAACACCTAAACCCCTCAACCCTAAGCCCTGAACCCTAAACCCCCAAACCCCAAAGCCCTAAACCCTAAACCCCTAAACCCCTCAACCCCTAAACCCCCAAGCCCTAAACCCTAAACCCCCAAACGCCTAAGCCCTAAACCCTAAACCGACGCCCCAAAACGCTCCAAGCCCGACTGCCATACACCACCGAACGTCGGAAGAGTCCGCAGCGATTTCTTGCAGAAACACCTGAGCCGTAAGACCAAAAAGCCGGAAGTGGGTAGGGTTTAGGGTTTATTCATAGACTTTAGACCCCGAAGTATACGATTCATAGGCTGCTTAGACCAAGGAGAAGGCAATATCTGAGTAGTCGGAGTCTTAGGGTAAGCCTTGAGTTTTAAAGCCTCACGCTCTGGGCTGGCCCCCTGAAGAGCCCAAAAGCCCAAAGCCGGCAAGCACCCCCAAAACCATTGTTTGAACTTGAGCCCCTTTATTATAGAAGTCTTTGCAGAGCCCTTATGGAGACCCTGCCCTAAACCCTAAACCTTGCTAACACTCGCCTGAACCCTTACGGAGCCCTTTTAGGAACCATCTCGAAGGAACTCTTCAAGAAGTCCTTCGAATGGAAACAGAAACCCCTAAACCTTAAAACCCTAAACCCTTAAATCCTAAACCCTAAACCCTTAACGCCTAAACCCTAAACCCTAAACCCTAAACGCCTAAATCCTAAACCCTAGACCCTTGTATACCCTAAACCCTAAACCCAACGAGCGAAGGATTTTCGGCCGGGGAATCCTATGGATGAGTTGGCGGCTCCTGGGACCCCCTCTTCAGGGTTTACGGTGTAGGGGTTTATAGTGTTTAGGGGTTTATAGGGTTTAGGGTTTAGGGGTTTAGGGTTTTGGAGTTTAGGGTTTAGGCGTTCAGGGTTTAGGGTTTAGGGGTTTAGGGGTTTAGGGTTTTAGGGTTAAGGGGTTTAGGGTTCATTGGCTACAATCTTTGCATCTTTGTTGCAATAAAACCTAATAAAGATAAAACTTATATTATATTTGTCAATACAGCCCCAGCAGGGAACCAGTCTTGTCCTGGTTGCTTCCGTCGGGTTTGGGGTTTTGGGTGTACGGGTTTAAGGTTTAGGGCTTTAGGGTTTGGAGATTTAAGTTCTATGGGTTTAGGGGTTTGGGGCTGTCAGGGTTTAGCGATCCCCCTATTCTGTATACAAACCCAATGGGTCATTTAAACATGTTCAAGCATGTTTGTACCACGGTCCAGACGACGTGTGGCAAGCGGCCGAACCGTTTGTGAATGGGACCCTAAACCCGAAGCCCTAAACCCTAAACCCTAAGAACTAAACCCTGTGCGGGGATAGTTATTTTGGGGGGTTCCTTACTATATCTACAGTAGAATATTCCCCAAAACCCTATTCAAATTATCAAGGCCCTTAGGCCCCTACGTTATGTGCTTCAGCGTCTTAGGGCTTCAGTGCTCCGGGGTTGGGTGTTGCGGGGTTTCCTCGGGCCTGGGGATACTGTGAGGCTCAGGGGCCTTCTTCTGTTTAGGGTTTAGGGTTTAGGGTCCACTTGACCAGCAAAAAAGTTAAGGTTTAGTGTTTAGGGTTCAGGGTTCGTTCTACCTTCACCCGGCTGAACCTGCAGTACTGTAGTGAGCGGGGGGGCTTA
>CAJNDV010016669.1:162537-175163 GCA_905221635.1 Symbiodinium sp. CCMP2456 | reverse complement strand
GAGCTTGAGCTTGAGCTTGAGCTTGAATGGCACTGACGGGGAGATCGATGTTCATGTCAGCGACACGGACGTTGCGTGCAATGTGCACGCCACTTTCCCGACAGACGCGGGCGACGTCACATGCGACGTCATGCTCGAATGGAATTGCTCGCGATGCCGAGACACCGGATGTTGCCCTCCCCTGTTCGCAAGCCGCCTGCCAGCACCTTGAGTCAGCAGGTATAAGCCGAAGATCTAGTGCACTGGGACCGCGGAGGCTGAGCGGTGGTCACTGAGCTATCATATATGCAATCAACATGCACGTGTGCATGAAATGAATATTTTTCGTTGATTTGCGTGTGTCGTCGTGACAAGACGAACAGGTGGGTTTGTCACTGTCGTGATGACTGCGAGTCAGTTTGCAGCTGAGAGTTCCAGCGCGGCGGGGGATGACTTTGGGCAGTGCCCAGACCACCCTCGCTGTTGCCGTTGCCTTTGTTTGCATGTTCGTTCTGTAGCATCCCTGTGTGTCCAATGGTAATCCCGTTCACCCGGTAAGGCTGGACGTGCTGTAATTGACATGGCTTAGCTCGCAAGCTTTGCCTGCGCTTGCTTGGTGTCGGCCGCAACCCGGCAGCTTTGGAAAGTGTCTACGGGCAACAAGCACCGGTTGCTCAAGTATAGTGGTGCAGTCCGTTCCACAATTCAGCACGCTGAAGGCAAATTGGCCAGGGCTGGTTCTTGCTAGTTCATTCTCTGCGCCCAAGCGAAGCCCTCGTCATCAGGGCCGGGCCTGTGCTTGACACGTTGTCGCCATTGACGGTGCCACATACGCAGGTCGCAATGTGCACTTTGCCGAGTCCTCAACCTTCACCAGCTTCGCGGCGACATCCCGTTTGTCCGGGCCTTGACTAGTTGAGCTTAGCTTCTTTCAGTTCAAAGCCTGGGCGAATGATCCGCAAGCCCACCGGCGGTACCCGTGGATTAGTCGTCGGTGATTTCTTCCGGCGCCTCATCGCACATACACTGGCACAACAGTTTGCACCCTCGCTTGAATTTGCTTGCCGCCCACACCAGTATGCGCTTGGCAACCGTGCAGGCTTTGATGCTTTGGTACAACAATGTGCAAGCAAGGTGTGCCCGGGGCGATCCTACACGAGCTCCGCCAGGTGCCCGAGGCAGCCACCCTGTTGCCGTTTGCAAGGTTGTGGTTAGGTCGCCCTTCTTCGTTCGTCTGGCAACAGACCCCAGTTCCTCGTCGCATCAGTCAAGCCGAAGGTGTCGAACAAGGGGACCTGGGTTTGCGGCCTGCACTCCGGGCACTCCAGCAGGAAATGCGCGAGGATCTAGGTGAACGCATCCTTGCCTACCTCGACGATGTCACCATCCTCGCGACGCCTCAGCGAGCGCTGCACGGTTTTCGGCGCTTCGAGTCACACCTTGCACGCCACACACGGCTACATCTCAATGTCGCCAAAACGGCCCTTTGGAATGAGGCTGGCGTCGCCCCTGCCTCTCGGGTTCTTGATGATTTTGCTCTTGCTGAGCATCGCCACAGCGTTGGCCCTGCCGAGCTCGCACTCCTGGATTCACAGTCGGGCCCATTTGCAGCCAGGATCTCACTGTGCCTGTTGTTCCTGAGCTCGCCGTCGACTCGGCTCTTTTCCGCGTGTTACTGCTCCGCCGCCTCCGACTTCCTCTGCCGCTGGCCCCAGCCCGCTGCCGCTGCCAACGACCGTTGGATGATCATGTCGCAGCTTGCCCCCGGTCCGGCACCTTACGACAGCGAGGTGGGCCGCTTGAACGGGCCGCCGCACATGTCTGCAGCGAAGGCGGCACCTGATCCGCGACCTCAACCTCCAAGCTGCAAGGCAGGCTGAGCGGCGCATTGAGGTCATTGGTAATGGACTTCCTTTATGGGGTGGCTCTCAACTCGCAGTTGACACCACCCCCGTCTCCCCACTAACGTCGGCTGGGGCGCCCCGCCGCCGCAATGGGGCCACCGCCGGCGCAGCCCTGGCAGAAGCCCGCCGAAGCAAGGAACGCACCTATACCCGGAGTTCGGGCGGGCGTCGCGGTGCCGCTTGGTCGTTCTCGGCATCGAGGTTGGCGGACGCTGGAATGCTGAAGCGGCCAACTTCGTCCGGTTGCTGGCTCGAGCACGAGCACGCACTGCCCTTCCTCTGTTGGGTGCAGCAACAATCGCTGCCTTCGTTTGGCGATGGTCGGGATTATTGTCGGTTGCCGCAGCCAGGTCCTTTGCTGCCAGCTTGCTTTCCTTGCCGATATCCAATACCGCGAATGTTGAAGGCGAGTCACCTTTGCTCAGCGACGTCCTCGCTGACTCCGCCGAGTCACCTCCCCTTGCCTCCCGCCTGGCGTAGCGCGTGTGTGAGCTCTGCGCCTTCGTTGCACTGGGACCGCCTGGACTTGTCGTAAAAAGGTGTGTTGAAAAAAAAATTCAAGCACATCGCCAATCCTGCCGACTCCGGTTTCGGATCTCGAAGCAACGAAACCTCGACCGCAGCCGTCGATGTCGTCTCGAGGTTGGGGTTTGCTGGCTTGCCCGAGCTCGTGCCTCCAGAGTTCCCGTCGTGGTGTGTGCCTTTGCCCAGCCGCATGGGTGCGTCCCGTACAGTGCAGCCTGCATCACTCGGGGGACGAAGGCCAGGACACTCAGAGTGTAGGACTTGCATGTGCTGTGTTGTGTGGTGAGCGCCTGATCTCGGTCGAGGCGTAGCGCTCGCCGCCACTTTAATTGAACTCCCCAGGTTCGTCCTCAGACCGACTGTGCCGATTATCTTGGTAGAAAAGCAGAAGTGAAACACATTTTGTTGGGATTTAACATGGTTGAGGTTTTTGCTGTCGGTTACATACCTGTACAAGCGCTTGAATGATGTTTGCTGCTGCTGGGAGTGGCGGCGTCCGCACCAGGTTTTGCAACCAGTTTTTTTTTTGGGTGGGGTTTCGACAGTACCGCTGCGCATGTCGACAGGGCAGCCTGGCAGGGTGCTGCAAGTTCGAATCAGTTGTTGATTTTGCTTAGTGTTGTCAGACACATCTCTGGTTGAGAAGAATGTTGCAATCGCCAGCCCCACCGAAGTAGGCTGGTAAGTCTCGGATCGTGATGCGCGCGTGCTGCAAACTTTGATTCACTCAGGCTAGTAGTTGGGGTCTCTTTCATGTTGCAGAGCTAGCAGTGATACCAATGTGGTCGGAAAAGCAGAATGTATCTACAGCATGTCATCATTAAGGATTCCGAGAAGTGCGGTCCATGTCTCAAAGCCAAGCATTACGCCAAGTGAACACGAGACTCTGAACATGTTGCCTTAAACATGCATTTTGCCGACGAACGACTGATTTCGTCCGAAGCTTGGTGCTGCAGTGGCGCTTTGTAGCATGATCTTCGCGTTGTCCCCCACGCATGGTTCGAACTTAAGGCCGGCTGTTGGAAAAGCGAGATGAAGTCCCAAGGCGCAGATGGATCGGACACTCCCTTGCAGACATGGAAGCAGATATTTCCAGGAATCATTTTGCTCTTCTTGTTCATTTCGGCGGATGCCTTTGACGACCAGTGCAGTTACGCGCTGCTGGCAATTTTTGCGTCGTAGATGGTATGTTGCCAGTGGTGTTAAATGCGCAGCTTCCCTTGCCAGGTCACTTTGTCGGAAGATTGTACATTGGATGGCGGAATCTTGATACGGGAGCTGCAGCCTAACGAATGCAGCTTCGGTGCAGAGCTTGGGCAAGTTCTAGTTTCGAAACCTCTTCAGGCATGGTGCAGTCGAATGGTGAACGGTAGATTTTGGACGCGCCAACAAAGAGTGGCTAAAGCATGGAGAAATCAAGGTTCGATCGTTTGGTTTGTCCTTGTGGCTTGTTGCAAGGCACAACTACGACAACGACAAGTTCTGGCACGACAAGAACTAGCACGAATAGCCAAACGTCTTCAACGACCACTTCCTCATCCCTGACCAGATCCTCCACTTCGAAGACTGGAACAACCAGCACCAGTTCTAGCCGAACCTGGTCAACCATAACCCTCACAACAACATCATCGTCCTCAAATACCCAGACGTCCACGTCGCGCAGTGAAACTTCTAGCAGCTCGTCGACCAGTAGCGCCAGCAGCAGCAGCTCTGTGACCACCAGCTCCAGCAGCACCAGCTCCACTTCCAGCACCACCAGCACCGCATCCAAAACTTCAAGCACATCTTCAACAGAGACCAAGACGACCTCAAGCAGCACATCCACCGAAGGAACATCAATAACTCTCACTTCTACCACCACTTCGACACTCACATCCAGTACAGGAACCACCAGCAGTAGCACCAGCAGCAGCAGGACCAGCAGCAGCACCACTCACACCAGCACATCCAGCTCCAGTACTTCGAAGACAAGCTCCACAACATTTACTTCCAGCACGTCTTCCTCATCAACCTCTTCAACATCAACGTCGTCCACATCAACCTCAAGGCAGGACCAGAACCCACTGAAAGGTTCTATTGGGAGGTGTTAGGAGGGAATGGATGGCAGCAGAGGGGGGGATCAACAGGTGCGGAGACGAGCTTCTTGCGGTAGCTCTTAAAACCGAGCCGATGGATCATGAAGCCCTGAACAACCGCAAACAACAACATACAACCACTAACCAACAGTTCCGCGAAGATATGAGGTGCATCCGTAATTACACCCCGTCCCTCCCATTCAGTCTATCTTCCCTTCCTGTCCTCCCACCGCCCTCCCACCTGAGCCGCAGTTCAACTTCATCCACTTCTAGCACATCAAGGAGTAGCACGTCCAGCTCAAGTTCATCCAGCTCCAGCACAACAGCGACCACCACATCCACATCGAGTACAGCCAGCTCGACGACGAGCACGTCACGCAGCAGCACCAGCACGTCCACGACCAGCACGTCGAGCAGCAGCACGTCCACGTCCAGCTCCTCTAGCAGTACGACCAGCACGTCCAGTACCAGCACATCCAGCACAAGCACATCAAGCACGAGCACGTCAAGCTCTACGAGTTCCAGCAGCAGCACCTCCACCTCCAGCACATCCACAACAAGCACATCCAGCAGCACCAGCAGTACTTCAACTACCAGCACATCCAGTTCGACGACGTCCAGCACGACATCATCCAGCTCGACAAGTTCCAGCATCAGCACGTCAACCTCCAGCACATCCACAACAAGCACATCTAGCAGCACCACCAGCACATCAAGCACCAGCACATCCAGTTCGACAACATCAAGCACAAGCACATCCAGTTCCACGAGCTCGAGCAGTAGTTCTTCATCCTCCAGCACATCCAGCAGTTCCACCAGCACATCAAGCACCACCACATCGAGTTCGACAACATCGAGCACAAGCACATCCAGTACAAGCACATCAAGCACGAGCACGTCAAGCTCTACGAGTTCCAGCAGCACTACGTCAACCTCCAGCACATCCAAGACAAGCACATCCAGCAGCACCAGCAGCACTTCAACTACCAGCTCATCTTCCTCTACAACGTCGACTAGCAGCTCATCCACTTCAAGCACTTCGAGCACCAGTTCAAGCTCGACCAGCACCACCTCGTCGAGCACGAGCACTTCCACCTCGTCCACATCGAGCACGAGCTCAAGCACGTCTAGCTCGAGCTCCTCCAGCACGAGCACGTCGAGCTCCACCACCACAAGCAGCAGCACCTCGACTTCCACGACGTCAACTACCAGCACCAGTACGACCACAACAACTTCCTCGACCAGCAGCACATCCAGCAGCAGCACGTCTACATCTACCACTTCTACTACAAGCTCCAGCACCTCTAGCACCAGCAGTTCGAGCACCACCACATCTAGCTCCACCACCACAAGCAGCAGCACATCCAGTTCCTCCACTTCAAGCACAAGTTCAAGCACGTCGAGCACCACATCTTCGAGCACGAGCTCATCAAGCACTAGCACTTCGACATCATCTTCATCAAGCAGCAGCGCGAGCACATCAAGCACAAGCTCGACCAGCACCAGCACCTCGAGCACCAGCACATCCAGTTCAAGCAGTTCCAGCAGCAGTACATCCACCAGCACGACGAGCACGTCCAGCTCATCTTCGACGAGTACGTCGAGCAGCACCACCTCCAGTTCAAGCACAAGTTCGACCAGCACAAGTTCGACCAGCACAAGTTCATCAAGCACAACCTTTTCCAGCTCCAGCACATCTTCTTCTACCACTACAAGCAGCAGCACATCAAGCAGTACAAGCAGTACATCCAGCAGCACCACCAGTACTTCAAGCACGAGCACGTCAAGCTCTACGAGTTCCAGCAGCACTACGTCAACCTCCAGCACATCCACGACAAGCACATCCAGCAGCACCAGCAGCACTTCAACTACCAGCACATCTTCCTCTACAACGTCGACTAGCAGCACCTCCACTTCAAGCACTTCGAGCACCAGTTCAAGCTCGACCAGCACCACCTCGTCGAGCACGAGCACTTCCACCTCGTCCACGTCGAGCACGAGCTCAAGCACGTCTAGCTCTAGCTCCTCTAGCACGAGCACGTCGAGCTCCACCACCACAAGCAGCAGCACCTCGACTTCCACGATGTCAACTACCAGCACAAGCACAAGCACAATTAGCTCTTCAAGCACGAGTACATCAAACACGGTAGGTAGTTCGACGACAGCCAGCACCACGAAAACCAGCACGTCGAACACCGTCACATCTACAACCAGCGCGACATCGACGAGCATTACCAGCACTGTCACATCCATAACCGTGTCCAGCACGTCCCTCACAGGCACGAGTACCAGCAGCACTTCCATCAGCACGACCTCAACGAGCAGGACGACACAAACCAGTACCAGCACATCCAAGACAGCCACTTCCAGCTCTACCACCACAACTTCAAGCTCTAGTGCAACAACGTCGAGCACATCCAGCTCAACAACATCAAGCTCAAGCTCAACCTCGTCCACGTCGAGCACAACAAGCAGTAGCACGTCCAGCTCAAGTTCATCCAGCTCCAGCACAACAGCGACCACCACATCCACATCGAGTACAGCCAGCTCGACGACGAGCACGTCACGCAGCAGCACCAGGACCTCCACGACCAGCACATCGGGCAGCAGCACGTCCACCTCCAGTTCTTCTAGCAGTACGACGAGCACATCCAGCACAAGCACATCAAGCACAAGCACATCAAGCACGAGCACATCAAGCGCTACGAGTTCCAGCAGCAGCACCTCCACCTCCAGTACATCCAAAACAAGCACATCCAGTAGCACCAGCAGTACCTCAACTACTAGGACATCCAGTTCGACGACGTCCAGCACGACCTCATCCAGTTCGACCAGTTCCAGCACCAGCACGTCAACCTCCAGCACATCCACAACAAGCACATCTAGCAGCACCACCAGCACATCAAGCACCAGCACATCCAGTTCGACAACATCAAGCACAAGCACATCCAGTTCCACGAGCTCGAGCAGTAGCACCTCAACCTCCAGCACATCCAGCAGCACCGCAAGTACGACAAGCACGAGCACGGCAAGCTCTACGAGTTCCAGCAGCACCACGTCAACCTCCAGCACATCCACGACAAGCACATCCAGCAGCACCAGCAGCACTTCAACTACCAGCACATCTTCCTCTACAACGTCGACTAGCAGCACCTCCACTTCAAGCACTTCGAGCACCAGTTCAAGCTCGACCAGCACCACCTCGTCGAGCACGAGCACTTCCACCTCGTCTACGTCGAGCACGAGCTCAAGCACGTCTAGCTCTAGCTCCTCTAGCACGAGCACGTCGAGCTCCACCACCACAAGCAGCAGCACCTCGACTTCCACGATGTCAACTACCAGCACAAGCACAGCCACGACAAGTTCCTCGAGTACCGCCACGTCCAGCAGCAGCACATCTACTGCTACTAGTGTAAGCACAAGCTCAAGCACCTCGACCACCAGTACCTCCAGCACCAGCAGTTCCAGCACCACCACGTCTAGCTCCACCACCACAAGCAGCAGCACATCCAGTTCCTCTACTTCAAGCACAAGTTCAAGCACATCGAGCACCACATCTTCGAGCACGAGCACATCAAGCACTAGCACTTCGACAGCGTCCACCACGCAGACAAGCACGAGTGTTTCTACAACTAGTACGACAAACACAGGCACCTCACAGACCACGACCAGTGCGACTTCAACGTCAATTACCCAATCCAGTACATCGCAAACCAGCACATCCAGTACGAGCGCAACGACAACAAGTACGTCCACAGCCAGCACATCAGGTACAGCCACTTCCACGACCAGTACCACCATGACGAGCACCTCCAGCACTGTCACATCCATAACCGTGTCCAGCACGTCCCTTACAGGCACGAGTACCAGCAGCACTTCCATCAGCACGACTTCAACGAGCAGGACAACACGAACCAGTACCAGCACATCCAAGACAGCCACTTCCAGCTCTACCACCACAACTTCAAGCTCTAGTGCAACAACGTCGAGCACATCCAGCTCAACAACATCAAGCTCAAGCTCAACCTCGTCCACGTCGAGCACAACAAGCAGTAGCACGTCCAGCTCAAGTTCATCCAGCTCCAGCACAACAGCGACCACGTCATCCACATCGAGTACAACCCTTTCGACGACGAGCACATCCAGTAGCAGCACCAGCACGTCCACGACCAGCACATCGAGCAGCAGCACGTCCACTTCCAGTTCTTCTAGCAGTACGACGAGCACATCCAGCACAAGCACATCAAGCACGAGCACATCAAGCTCTACGAGTTCCAGCAGCAGCACCTCCACCTCCAGCACATCCACAACAAGCACATCCAGCAGCACCAGCAGTACTTCAACTACCAGCTCATCCAGTTCGACGACGTCCAGCACGACCTCATCCAGTTCAAGCAGTTCCAGCACCAGCACGTCAACCTCCAGCACATCCACAACAAGCACATCTAGCAGCACCACCAGCACATCAAGCACCAGCACATCAAGCACCAGCACATCCAGCTCGACAACTTCAAGTACCAGCACGTCTAGTTCAACCAGTTCGAGCAGCACTACATCAACCTCCAGCACATCCACAACAAGCTCGTCCAGCAGTACCACCAGCACATCGAGCACGAGCACATCCAGTTCGTCATCGTCAAGCACGAGCAGTTCCAGTTCCAGCACATCAAGCACGAGTTCGATCACGTCATCTACAAGCTCTTCCTCTTCGAGCACATCCAGCAGCAGTTCGACCACTTCTGTATCCAGCACATCCAGTACAAGTACGTCGAGCACCAGTACAAGCACTACCACTCCAGTACCATCTTGCAGCTTTGTCCGCATTGTGTGCTTTGAAACATACCGTGAAGATGCATGAAGCTGCTGCTGGCACTAAGGTCGCAAGTACATGGCTGGGGTGCCTCTTGTCCCGGGCGCAAACCAAGCGTCTTGCCATCCCTACATGAAGCCGTGTGAGGGTGCCCAGGCATGGATGGCCTTGCAGGGTGAATAATCATACCAAGGTGATGACCTGCCAGGGTGCCCAAGCAAATGATTGGTGTCTGGCTGATTCGAACACACACCCAGAAGGCCATGCTTCCTGCGACACTTGGTTACCACTTGTGTAAAAGAGGCAGTTGCTGTGCTTGTCAAGCGCTGCTCCTCTCGCGATCTTTCCAACACCAAGGACGACTCCTCCACTGCCAAGCTTTTTTGTCCGATTCGAGGGCAAAGCAACTCGAGCGACGATTCCATAAGCACATGCCAAGCATGTGCCACTGTGGTCGCTCAAGATTGGGATGAACATGGCTACAAGCTTTTTGGCCACTCGCCTTCCATGGGGCAATGTTTGGCTTTTTGACAAGGTGCAGCGGCCGAAGTTTCAAACGCGGCAGGTGAAATTCGCTGGGGTCCTACGGCGGCCTGCCAGGCCAACGAGTCCTCCATCGAGGGCTATCGGGTCACTCGGCAGTCTTCAGCCCCACCACCACCTCGACAGGAGGGCGAACTAGGAAGGGGGAGAGGGAGAGCGCCAGAACAAGTCGGGAAGTGTACCAAGGTTGAGAAGGAGAAGCGTACAGAACAGCAGGGATAGGAATGAGAACCAGTGTGAGAATGTGGTAGCATCCCCTTGTAGAGTGTATCACTGGTAGGTCGCTGAATTTGGTTATGGCACCTTGAGCTTCCACAAGGGCTGGGGATTCCGCATTTTTCACATCTGGCCATGCCTCCTTTTGTGTCACAAGACATGTTGCAGAACTGCAGCGCAGAGACGGCAGATACGGCAGGTGTGGTTTGTGGACGCGTGTGGTGTGAAACTGAATCTGGTGGGCAGCGTCGGCACGAGACAACAGGCGTTTCTCATGTTTGAGTTGTGCAGTTGTGCCTGCAGCTAATACTGTAGGGCTGATAGAGGTTCACGCCGCAAGGGTCGCTGATTTCCACATCCGTCTGTGCTAGAAGAATGGCTGGAACTGTGCTGCTGCTGTTGGGCTGTTGGGCCTCCTACGATCGGTGGCAATGTAGTGGTTCGCACGTTGACATGCCAGGAGTGGCAATCCGAAATGCTGGAATGCAGCTCGGAGAAAGCCCGAACATGGTCATGGTCACGCAAGACTTTAGGCTGAAAGCCCGTCATCACTTACAGAGTGTATTATGTACAGTGCTGTTGCTGAGGCTGTCATCCATCCTGGTATTCATTGGACCTCGGCGATATCGCAATGCCGGAAGTTGCCTTGCTGCACAGGGCAGCAAATCACTGGCGTTGCCGACAAAGCACACCGAGCCTGGCTGGTTTAGAGGCCACCATGGGCCTCACCATCGTCCCGTATCAGGCACGCTCAGCACAGGTCTGCCACACGCAGTAATCCAACTCTTGCAAGGCTTGCGATGTGAAAACCTAGCCAAGCTTTGGAAGATTTTGGAAATGCGATTCCGCGGGTCGACGGTTGTTGACACAAGCCCCAGCTGCCATTTGACCTGTTAGCTACTTTCCAGTATTTTTCTGACGTTCTCGGTCTTGTGGGTCTTTGCTTCCGGTTGGATCCGTGTTTTTGGCGTGCGAACACGTGAATGTGCAGACTGCCGCTCAATGTGATGCTTTTTGGCAGGGTGGGACTGATTTGCCCGGACCGGTTCTGCCCATCTTTAGACGCTCCAACCTTGGCAAAAACCTTGCAGTAATGCAGCGGTTGGTTGCTTGTGAAACAACCTGTGAGTTGTGCGCTCGTGTGTCAATCCACCCGAGGTGTGTTGACGACCACGACCACATCCACCAGCTTTACACTCACCACTACCACCACGGTGCTTTGGCTTTGACCTGCATGTGCATGAGCCGGTCATATTGATATCCCTTGGAAGTGACTTCAAGGTGTTTGTGTGACTTTGCTTGTAGCCTTCGATGCGCAGGGATGTTGTGACAGTGCGCTCAGTACACACTGTGCGAATTGCAGCATCTGGCCAAACAGCTGCATTGCACAACATTGTGGGCACGTGCGAGCCTTCTTGTGTTCTCACGAGGTTTCGAGTTCCACATCGTCAACGACGATTTCGTCGCTCGCATTCGGACATGGTGAGAATCGGTTGGGTGGAGCTTCTCTTGCACAACTTGGATCTTCGTACGGTTCCGTGCTCGGCTAGAGAACGTGAACCTGAGGTCCTCGACAATAACGACCACACCAGGGGCAGCCACACTGGATGGTTGCTGGGGGCTTTCTGTCTCTGATGCTGCGTGGCTCGCCGACATAGTCTACGTTCCTGTCAATTTGGCAGCCCTTGCATTCGCAGCCATCTGCTTTCCGAGGACAGCGGCTGATACCCCAGAGTTCCAGGAGGCATTGCGGCAAGTGTTGGCAAGGGCTGCCGGACCGGATGTGCTGCCGGAGTATGCAGCTGGCACTGCAACAAGGTCAAGTGAATGATGGTCGCATTCATGCTTGCTGTGGATCAGAGGTCGTTGATATGAATCTTGCTGCTGGCATGGTCCTGAGAGCGGTGAGGGGAACAGGGTTAGGGGGTCCCTGCCGTAGATTTGGAGTGCAGGTCTACAGTTTGCTGACAACTTGTCTTCTGTTCAGTATGTAGTTCTTCATTGGCACATCGTCGGGTTTGCCTACCACACCTTACGAGGCTCACGCCTTGCCCACCGTTCTTTGAGGTTTGAGGCTTGGGCTACCATCCCTGTTTGCTATCTCTGCAAGCACATTCCTCCAGGTTTCTGTGTTGGTTCACCCTCACCTGTGCCCCTGGTTGGGGCCTCGCTTGTGCACCTGAAGCCGGCCTCACCTCTGCCACGTGCTCTGTTTGGGCTCTTGGGACCATGCTTCGCGACGTTCAAACATCATCCCGTAAACCCGCCTAACTAACCCCAAACCAGACCCCGGAAAACCCTCACAAGATAAAGCCTCAAGGAGCGAACCCATCACGACTCAGGAAGGCTCGCGAGTCTTGCTTTTGGTAGGGCGGCAGCCCAGGGCCCGAAACAGGCGTATGGGGGTAAAGTGAGCCGTTTTGCAGGATTCTCTGCTTTGCGGGGCGGGAAGGACAGAGGGGCGGGCGGGGGGGGGGAGGATTGAATGTGGAGAGGGATCTCTCACTGATCGCCAACACTGCTCCTCCTCCTCCTTCTCCAACAACAGAATCTACGACGACGACGACGACGACG
>CAJNDV010016669.1:145161-162437 GCA_905221635.1 Symbiodinium sp. CCMP2456 | reverse complement strand
CTGTAAAACACAGCATTTCCGACCATAACAAGGCCAAAAAATACGAGGTGTGGTTTCCGCACCGGGGGGCGACGGCCTACTACTAGTATCGGCTGGAACCTGTGCGTGCAGTTCGCCAACGCAGTCACGCGTCGAGGCGAAAAGAGAAAGCCTCGACCGTGTTCGCCTGTTATCAGTACAGAGTGCCAGTGTGTGTTTTGGAAGTTTTGTCCGTGAGTTGCGTGTTTGGAGAGGAGTGAACCCGAACCAGTGAGCTTAACCCCAACAACCTCGCATCAGAAGCCGGATGCCCGGCCCCGCAACCCCAAAGCAGAAGCCCAGAGACCCAAACAAGATTGAAAACCCTACGGGGTGAACCTTGGTAGACTCTTTGGATGCAACGGCAGAAAGGCAGAGATAACCCTACTCGAAAACCTTACACCGGAAGACGAGTTCCCGAAGGAGACGAACACCCAAAGGAGTGAACCCTACAAGAGACGCCGAAGGAATGAACTCAACCCCAAACTCTGCCACGGAAGCCGACAAGCCACAGGAAGCCGAAAACCCGACGGCACGAAAACATACGAAAACCCTGAGGAGTAAACCCAACAGGAAGGTCAGAAGCGAGGCCCAAACTAGGGGCAGAAGATGGCACAAGTGAGTGATGTGGCCGTTCCCTCCATCGGTTTGTGTCGGGCCCAGCTAAAAAGATCGCGTTCACGGGCCGTCGTCGCCAGTGCCAGATTGTTTCTGCCTCGTGCATTTCTCGTTTTGGGCGCCGCGCCCGTAAAGGGATTTTTCTGCCGCTGATGTCCCAACCCTTATAGCTAGAGGTCATTTCAGCATGGAGTCATCCCAAACACTTACAACGAGATTTCAGTTTAATTAGGACAAAGGTTTGTGGCTGAAGCTGGCTTCAGGGCTTGCAGAAGCAACTGTCTATTGCTTGTGTTGGGTTGCGCACGTGCACTGGGTAGAGGACGAGCCCCCCTGAGCTGGCAACGTGCAGTCCTTCAGCTCGTCCGCAAGCGGGGCCAGAACAGAATAACAGCTACATGTTATCAAATGCTTTCGAACTTCTTGCACTGTGTCGTACCGTTTTGCAGAGCCTGGGCCGTATGTATAAGGAGGTCAGGCTTATAGAACATGTGAACTGGGATAGCCACCGCTGCAAAGTGTTCTGAGGCCTTGGCTGCGATGGCCGCTTGCTTTCAGGCCGTCGCCTGCAGCAAGCACTGCGCGTGGACTACCTCATCGTGGCCTGGAGAAAGTATACGGAGTGATGTTGTGGTAGATGGTTTCAGTAGCAACATGATCCTTTGGAAATAGCATTTGACGGGCTGTTGTCCATAATAGGCAGCCGTTTATGCAGAGTTCACGAATGCAAGCCACTCAAAAGCGATCGCGAGTGTGTGTGTGTGTGTGTGTGCGTGTGCGTGTGTGTGTGTGTGTGTGTGTGTGTGTGTTTACATGTGTTAATGTTTGTACCTAGTCTGGAACATACGTGCACACAGAATTCGCATCACCAATAATTGCGGCACTGGCATGGTCCTCGAGGCCGAAATTTCCCAAGCCCCTGCTGTGATCAGCCAAGGTCTTTCCAACGTCCCTTGGTCTAGAAGCAGCCATCGTGCTTGCGGAGACAAGCCAAAAGGGATTGGAGACGGTCTCGGTAGAGGCAACCTCCGCATGGCTAAAGGAAGAAGTCGCTCAGGTGGAGGCTTTGCAAAACTTGGAGGTTGCCGTGGCAACCAAAAGTGTCGCTCTAAGCTTGTCATTCGAAGCACAGCAGTTAATGCCAGAAAGCAATGCCGATGGCATGGCGATTCGGGTCGTCGTCGGGTCCGTCGCGATTCTCTTTCCGGCCTGCCTCCTCGTGCTCTCTTGGAGGTGTGGGAAGCGGCTGGTGCGAAGTGCAGCTATTTCGCAATCTGCCGACGTCAAACTGGCCGTGGAGGTTTACCCGGAAGTCGACATCCAGGATATCCGACGCTCAAGCCTTATGGACGACGAAGACTTCCGGTTATCCGGAGATGTGGAAGAGACTCCTAATCAGGATCTTGAGTGTCCGGCATTGGCAATAAAACCAAAGCGCTTGGTGCCAAAAGGCCGCGTCGCAAAGAAAGCCTTGGCTGTAGCAGTCCTCACGGAGAGGGCCAATGAAAAGAGGCAGAAAGCTAAGCGCCTGGTCCCCAAGCAAAGAAAAGCCAAGAAGCAGCCAGAAGCCATTGCCGATGCCGCTGAGCCGAGCGAGATCCAGATTAGCTTCGAGCCAGCATCCCAGAGCGGAATTGGCAGGTTCGATGACGACAACCTGCTGGAGCCACCCTCTTCCTGGCTGACCGACGACGAGGAGGAGGAGATGGCCATCTCCAGTGCGCTGGACTTGCAGCCGTCGCGCTCGGAGTCGGAGAGAGAGGTAAGTACGAGAGTTAATGCCGAGTCAGCTCCACCAAAGCCCAAGAAGTTGAGAAAGCGATCTGTGGCCAAAAAAGCAAAGAAAGCTGCAGCCGCAAAGGAGGCGCTCTTTGAGGGATCGGAGGACGAGGTGGTGTCGGCACCATCTTTGCCGTGGGACGATGATTCCGCCGTTAATGCCCGCGCTCAAGTCGTGGCCAACAAAGAAGACCCCCATGAAACATGGTAAGGTCGTCCGGGCGTTGCTTGAGACTTTCGGTGGAAGAGTTTCTCTAGACTTTGGGTACAAAAGATGTCATGATGTAGAGGGAGATGCAGTCCGACTTGCAGAGAAACTTTGAAATTCGAGCCGCTCGGCTGCTTGATGGCGAGCTAGACATGTAGGAACGCAGGATGGCCCTCATCGAGCAGTTGAGCTGCCCAGCCCGTACTCATGTACGCATTAAGATTTATGCGACACCGCTTGCGCGATTTGCTGGCAAACATTGGGCGCTTGCATGATTTTGGCTGTGAAGACTCTTGGAATGCCGTCACAGTTTTTGTTTTCGAGCAACAGCTCAACTCGGATTTCGCTGGCGCAAGTCTTGGCTTCCTTGACTTTCAGGTCCGACATAAGGAGGGAAACTGTATGTAGTTTCTCTAGTTCCTGCATCGATTTCACAGTCTGCAAAGTCTTGCTGTTCTTTCTGGTGAGGATCGCATAGGCGCACCGAGCCTTGCATCAGAGACATGGCGCCCGACGCATGGATGTCACGCGCACCTGCCTCATATGTATGTCATTTGTAAGTACCTCGTATGTGCGTGATGGCTCTTCGTCTTCGTTTCGTGAATCCCACGCCGGGCAGCTGCCGGCTGAGGCAGCACTACACTCAGAGCAGTCGCCTTCATCCTCGGGGAGGATCCGGGCCCAGGCGAAGCTAGCAAGTGCGATCATCGGCTGTGCTAAAGTCGTGCGAGAAAGAGCTGATGTGCGCGCTCGCTTGCAGGTTCTGAGCCGGAGAGTGGTCTTAGGCTGCGCGACAGTGCTGCCCAGGCCCAGCTCAGCGGTCACTATACTGCCTCCCATCTCTCGCCCTGGAGCTCCTTTTTAGGTACGTGCGGCTGCAGCTGCCGGTCGTGAGGCGGACGTGGCGGCGGCCGTCTTCCGGCTAGCCCAGCAGAGCCTGGTGCCTCCCTTCAGTGCAGATTCAGCAGAGGCGAGACGTTGTTAGCTTCACCCGCACCTTCGATCTGGGTTTCTGCAAGTTCGCTGCCGCCGCATGCGCTGCTGTGGCTGGCTTGTCTGAACCGGATCTACTTGGAAAGGCCGCGGTGGTTTAGCAGCGTAGCAGTGCCTTGCCAGCCTTTGAGCGGCATGTTTCGGCTCTTCGGCAATGACAGGAGATCGGGCGCTCTCACATCTTGCGAGTGCTGGAGGACACAGTTTGCTCTGAAATCTGATGAAGCTTTGATTGGTGTTGCGCACTGAGTCTGCACCTGGACCTACCTGCCTACTCGGCCCTTGTCAGTCTTGGCACGTCAGGGCACGCAGTCCTCTGTATCCCCTGAGTGGAACTCGCACTGTCTTGCGCCATTCGGGCTGGTTTTGGTGTAGGCTTGCAGTCGAGCGGAGGAAAAAAAGCCAGTTCTTGAGGACAAAACCGAAGAACGAACGGGAAGGGATGCAGGAAAACGGAGGGCGGGCGACATCCGACATGGTTCAACCTAGGGGTGGGATGAAAGTTGCTCCAATCAGGTGCTCGGTCTCGCAGTTGGTGGAACCCAATCATTGGACAAGCTAACCTGGTGGGGCAAGGCGGCAGGAGGCAGAAAATCGTCGAGTGTTTCAAGTCTTACAGGTCACGGAGCTGTACCATTTCTTGCAGGAACTGGCCAGACATGTTGAGACGTTCCAGCCGTTCGTCTTCAGCTTCTTGTCGCGGACGGGGTACGGCCGGATCGCAGGCCGATCCATCTGCAGGAGTGCTTGCGAAGGGCGAAGCCATGGCTCTAGGCTCACGACTGGGCTCAAGTTGAGTGTGGCTCTAGGTCTCGACGAGGTCGACCGGCGGATGCAGGCCGGGATCGGTCTGGCAGACTGGCCATAGCAGGATGCGCCGGAACTCTCAGGCCGCTCTCTCTTCCAGCTCTGTTTGGCTTCTAGCAGCCTTTTGCCGAGCAGTTGGGTGTCGCTCTTCGGCGTATTAGGCTTACTAGTACTTCCAAGCCTGCGGCGGCTTGCCGTTTTGCCCTGGGATCGCCTAAGGCTGCTTCTCTTCAGAGATTCTTTGGGAATGGGCAAACGGCGATCCGCTGTTCATAGGGCTCCTGGTCCGAAACACCCTGACGCTGGAAGCGTTGCTTGCCCGAAGTTCTGTCAGTGAGAGACTTTGCCATTTGATGGGGCGGACACAGCTGAGGCTTTCTCAATTGTTGCCCGAGACACCGCTTCAGAGCCTGCTGATTCCTCCCGATTTGGGTGCTCTACAGACAGCGGTTCTTCAGGCATTTCTTGGACTGACCAGCGCACACTCTCAGAGCTGAGAGTGTGGTATGTGACGAACCTGCTTCAGCACATATGATGAATGCTGAAGAGACGGCTGAGGACCTGACATCGCATTTGCGGATGTGATTCCGACGCGTGTTGAGTATCATGGAACGCTCGAGGCCGCTACTGTGCCTGCTAGTCGTTGTAGCCGACCAGTGACGAAGTGCCTGAACAAGTGCATCATTTGTTGGTTTCAGTAGAGAAGACCTTGCGAAATAGCCCTTGAACGTCTTCACCGCGCTTGGCTGTCAGCATGTTCATGACCTCATTATTTATCCCATCATAGCTGTCGCCGTTACATGCAAAAGCATCACCAACTGTAAGGGGGAGGGGCAATGGGTGTGCAGGCCGCTCTTCCAATTGACTCGTACTTCTCTTGCGGACTCTTGCTCGACTGAACTTGTCGTTCATGTTGACCGCTTGTTAAATTAAGCTCTACTTCGTGCAGGCGGTTCCTCAAAAAACTTGCGACATCGTCATGTCCGGAGGCGGTATTGTGAAAGGTTGTGTACCAATCATTCGGGGATCTGGTGCAGGCCAGAATTCCTTGAGAGTTGAGACATGTCTTGGATACCAGAGCCAATCCGCTTTCGGATGATCAATCTCACTCCCGACGACTGTGCAAGTCGGTGTCACCCGAAGCCCCACGAATACCTGCTGCATGTGTCTCCATGCTTGGGACTTATTTGCTTATTTGAGCCGCATATATCAACTAACCGGAAGGTGCCAGCACCCGCTCTTCAGTTTGCGCGTCACTGGTCGCGCCTGGCAGTCGCAACCACAGAGACGGGACTCGTTCCACTGCTTCTCACTGCAACAGAAGGTGGGACGTTCTGCTGGCCAGAGCTTGAGTTCAAAGAAAGCCGGTGCCAGGTGCTGCGAACGAAACAAAAATGCTGTTGTCAGCATTTTTGGGAAGACTGCTGAATGCGACCTTGCAGGACCTATATAGCCTTTGCCGACGTCTGTGATCATGCAGACAAGATGTTTGTACCGAGGATCCAGGGGTCCACGAAGGCGCCGAAGAATTACTTCAGGCCTTCAATTCAGTAGACATCCACTCGAGACCTGCGGCACACGGTCTGTCACGCTCAGGCATGCCATGTCGCTGCAGCTCATCTCCGTGATGTCTTGAATCACGTCTGCCATGTGAACAGGCTTTCCTGCAATACTCACTAGCAATTACCTGCCGCGGTTGCATCCATGTCAAGAGAGCAAGAAGAATCGATAAGCGCACGTTCCCGCAGCCGGGGTGTCAGAGCGGCAAAGCCTACTACAAGTAGCAAAGCTGGCCGACAGGTGGGATGATGGTTGTGAATGTATCGCCGCACGCCATGAAAACATCGTCTGGACATGGGTCAGGAGTGCAGAGTTGTATGCAAAGCAACAACACGGCCAAACAAACTCCGAACGTGGCGCTTATTGTCTTCGTGGCCCTGATTTCGCGACTTTTGTCGTCGGTCTCATCCTCACCTCTGCTGCCAACTGTCAAAGGGATCGTCCATAAGTTTTCGTTGCACAATGTTGGACCCTCATATGTTCGTCGTATATGTGTTGTGTCAAGCACTCTAGGGCTGCGCGTCAGTGCCGCGATCCTCGTGACGCCTAACGGGTATGAAGTGTCGCATCAGCTACTTTTTGCTCCCGTGAACTGTTAATGGAACCGGTGTCCAGCATCACTGAAGTGCGGGCGTTGATGATATTGCCTGCTTGCGACTGTCGCTATGCAATCAATGCATATGGCTCAAGTCAACCGTGTGCTGTGAGACGTGGAGAGTCGCTCATCAATATCTCACGTGGCACCGTTGTAACAAGAACCCATCAGCTTCAAATTAGTTTCTGCCAGCTTTTGGAAGGGTTATTAACTTCTTGCAATGCCGTCGGGGCGATATGTGGTACATGGTTCCTATCTCCTCCGTGCTTTGGAGGAGTGGGAATGTCGCATTTGAAGCTCCCGTCTGCCATTTGTGGAGCTTGTTGATGTGCTGAGCCAGTGCAGGTCCCGGCACGTACTAACTAATCCAAACGCCGTCGTCCGCCTCGGCCGAGTTGGGCACAAAGGGGCGGGGTGGCGAGAGGGGCACACGAAATCCGTGGAAGACACGAAATTGCACAATCGTGCCTTGGGGCGCGTCCATGGGTTCACAGGCTGGAAGGGATCAGCACCTCCGGCGGACAAACATCTCACCGTGTGTGGCAGACGCCGACGAGGATGTGCTAAAAAGGGTTTCAGACTGGCCAGGCACGCAGTGGAGCTTGGGAGGCGATGTTGCAGTCGGGGTGCTTCTTTCAGTTTGTTTTTTGAGCTAGGACAAAGGCGCGAGTTCACATTCAGTGTCACATGTCAGCCGGGCAAAAAACTTTATGCCTGGTGCCATGCCGGAACCAAGCCAGAAAGATGCACGACGTGATCGATTGCATGCCGGTGCGCTTGGACGATGCAGGACCTCAGCGGCGAGAACCATGGTCAGATTGCACAAGACATGCTGGGAAAGGCGGGGCACTTGTCTCTCTTAGTCCATGTTCATGCGTGCAAGAGTTTCTTACCGAAACCACTACGAGGTATTTCGAAGACTGGATGCATCTTGGACGGACGAGCACACGCAGCTAATGCTTGACGCGGCTGGTCTGAAAGGTGCGGCGAGCTTCTCAGGTTGACAGTAGAACATGACTAATCAGAACCCTGGAGTGCTGGGAGGTGCACATATAGACTGCTGCGACCTTCTGTCATGGCTTTTCGGACCTGAGAAGAGCCCCTAAGTCGCAGGAAGTGCGGTGCTCTGAGGAAGCCTATGCTTACGAAGGTGAGGAGGAAGAAGAAGGGATCAGGGCATATGATGCTCAAGGCATTCTGCCAACAGCCCCAAGGGCTTCGGAACTGCTTGCTTACCAAGGCATCAATTTACATCCCGTCAAGAATCGGTCACCGTTGCAGAGGGCAGCTTTTCTTGCCGAGCAATGGGAATCTTGGCCAGCGGCTAGCGCTTTACCTTGTGCATTGCACGTCGAGCCCGCTTCAGAGAGTTTTCGGCTGGAGGAACCATTCTTGGCTGTTGTGCGTGGGCATCTCCACAGCACCATTGCTCGTGCCTTCGGCACACACCATGAACCGGTCGTTCCATCCTGGCTGATGCTTCACGGGAGATCTTTTGACTGCCGGCTTGCAACACAAGGTGCCAAAGCCGGGTTCTCGCTTCATGAGATCATGCCGTCGCATGAAACACTCGCCTCGCTGACGGAACGCTGCCAAGCCCTGACAGAAGCTTGGCACGGGCGCGTTCCTTGCTTCAACTTAGCCTTCCAGGCTTGAGGCTTCGACTTGAGACGGTCTCGGACAGGGGATTCGGATCCCTTTCTGCTCGAGGCGAACATTGGCATGCTGTACGAGCTGTTCATGGACATGGCAGAGCACGACGGCAGCTTGCCTGTACTTGTGCGTGCTCATGGTATGCAAGTGTTGCTCCAGTTGTGGCCATATCGGAGTCCGACAGAATTTTTTGTCGAAGCTGTCTCTGCACTAGTGGCTGGTCGCCCTTGCTCATATTCCGCTTCCGCCTACGGCCTAGACATGTTCTCCCGACTGTCACGCATGCTCGAGAGCAGAAGCCGAGGACATAGTCCATACCTCTTCCGCGACATCCCACAGCAGCTGGGACAGCAGAGGCTCAGGTGCGAATCAAAAGCGTAGACGTCAGGATGGAAGTTATGTGTAAGGATGATGCTTGTCAAACGGAGCGAAGTCTGTGCGAAGATCAGAAATCGATTCAGCTGACAGCGCGGGACGGGGCACATGTAACTTTGCACGTGCGGCGGGTCGCCCTGCCAAACAACGCAGAGATGCTACGAAGTCTATCTGCGGTGCTCAGTAGCTGAGTCGGCTGCCGAACCGTTTGGGTTTTGTATACACCTAGCATAAAAAGGTAAACTGCTTTGCAACTAAGGGTGCAGTGCACTTGTTTTTGCTGGCGTTGTATTGTGGCTTCTCAGGTCCAGGTCGGTGGATGGCTACGTGCGGCTGCTCGATGGCCAGGCACGAACATCAGTACAACCAGAGGCAAAGAACATTGAGGACAACCTCTGCAACAGTGGCAACAACACAGTTCTAGGATCTGTTCTAGGCGAGAAGTAACACAGAGAACACTTAGTATGGAAAGCCACCATTCAACATGCAATTGCGTGGTTCTCACCCGTTGGACAAGCAATGCTGATATCGAAGAACCATCAATCCGAAAGCTCGGGCCATGGCACCTCTGTCCTCAGGTGAAGAATGGCATATAAGAAAGGGTCGCTCGCTCGGTAACTGCGCGGGTCAAAATTACAGCCTCTGACAGGCACGACAGCAGCTCTACCGACATGGTTCGAAGAGAATGGCGCTTTCGGAAGCGGCTGCCGACCCCATCCCACTAGTGGGGAGGCCGTTGCTGTTGGCCGCCTGTGAGTACTGATAGAGGCAGTGCCAGACATGCTGAATGCATAGTTTTTGTCTGTTGCACAGGATTCAGCAGACAGCTGGGGAATCTCCAATCGACAATCTGCAATTGCCCAACCTCATGAGTCGGAATGAAGCACTGCTCCTGACGACGGGGCATCGAAGCCCGGATAAACTTGATCGGCCGTTTTTGATGTAGGCTCGCAGACTAGCAGGCGCCGGGCACATGCTTGCGCACATAGCCACGAGGCATCCAACAGTTTCTGGTACGTGTGCTGCGCTGGAAGCAGCACCGGATCCTCAAGATGCTGTTTCCGGATTCAGATGCCGTCGCAGATGTCAGCGCAGCTTGCCTCTTGAATCTGGCGGGCCGCAGAGGCAGCACGATGCGGCTGCTCTCCAAAATCTTGATGCCGAGGTAGTAAAAGCCAAAGCTTGGGATCTGGAACTGGGTGCGACAAGCAGCATTGTTGACATACCAAGTGGTTTCAAGACGAAACCTGGAAGTCAAGGTGAGGAGGAGCCATCCTTGGCGCTCTTAATGCTTGTTCGGCATGGTTGCCTGGTGGAGTCCTATGGACAGGCAGACTTGTGTTGGACTCCAATGCTAGACAAGCTTCGTGGCAGTTTCTGTGAAGCAGGTGCCTTTCGAAACCCGGTATGCTGCGGAGAAGTTCATCGCAGTTTCTTGTCAATGTGATTGACTTGACATGCTTGGGGCTATCGTTTCGCAAGAAGTCGAGAGATTTCTGGGAGCTGTGTGGCCAGGAAAGTCTTTCGAAGATTCATGCGGAACGTGATGAAGAACTTCATAATTTTCTCCAGCATGCATCCAAGCACCCAGGATGTTAACGATGGTTGGTGTGACTTTTGTATGAGCTGCCTGATGTGTTTTCCTGGGCAGGACGACCCTTCAAGGCCGCCGTCGGATCTTTGCAGAGTGGACAGGGGCACATTCTAAACACTCCATCCTCCATGCAAGGCCAGCCGAGTCGAGCACAAGGCCATGCTTCTGCGTTCGATGGCGAGTCGATCTGTTCGCTTGGTGTGGCGGTCTGTGGTCGAAAGCTTTTGCCAGCATCGATACCTCACCGTGGCTTGGTGCAGAGACTTTAGGCAGACCAGTTTGAGGGGTGGCAAAGCGCATAGCTGAGCCTCGCACAAAAGCATGTGTGTGTGTGTGTGCGTGTTTGTGCTTAGATCGCTTGGACACGACGGGCGCCTCTTTTCTATTTGCCGGATGGGGCACAGGAGTTTGTGGTACTACGTGCGCCAGGTGCGAGAGTCGACACATGCACTTGTCAATGCTCGAGATCCCAAGCGTTTCCCTGAAGGCTCCGAGGAACTGACACGCTTTCGAAAGAATGTTTTCGCTTACGGTCCCTCGCACGCTTTGGGCCAGAGCGGTGGAGGCCAAGAAGTCAATAGTTGAGGTCACACAGATACTGCGGCGCGTGCGGTGCCAGCTTGCGTGGAGCATGTGGTACAGGCTGGATTGATGGGCAGCGCTGGCAACCTGGATCCCTTATGTACGAGCTGGGACCACTTCTGTGTGACTTGGCTTGTACTGTTGCTGGAGTTTCGCCTATCCATGTATCAATTTGCAGTTCTGTATGTGTACATAGGAGAAGCACATGTGTAGATTTGTCGGAAAATGCTGGTGCAGCAAACACTCTCAAACTTGACTTACATCTCTGCTAACACATGACTTTCGACGATCTGCTTGTTTAACCAGACTCGGGAGAAAGAGGCCTCGAATCAACGAAGCTTCCCAACTACTTCAAGTGAATGGAATTCGGGCAAAATGAGGGGTATTGAACAATTTTCTCGAAGGAGATGAATTTCGAGTATGACAAACAAAGAATCCCCCGTGGTCCTGTGGAACGGTCACACGAAATCTGCTTTGGCCGGAGTTTGTTTCGCCCACGCGTAGTGTTTACAAGCGATTCTTCAGCGCGGGTATGTGCACAGAGTCCTCGACGAGAGGCTTTTCGCCTCTCGTCCAGGTCAGCAGCCTGTACTCTGTTTTGGGCTGTTTCAGTGCCTTTCGATACATGTCAGTCTACAAAACCGTATGAGCGTGGAGTGAGTAGCAATGTCCAGCATTCTGAGAAAGTTAGGAATACTTTCGCTTTGGCTTTTCACCGCAGGGACTTGCTGGATCGTGCGCTCGATCCTAAATTCATTCTTGCACTTGCCGAAACTGGACCGAGTTCTTAGAAGTTTGCCAGTTGACGAGCGCGAGCCGGTTTCAGAGAGAATTCCCGGCATTGTAGCTAGAAGTGTTGCGAAGCGAGCGGTGTGCCCTTGTACATTGAGAAATCACGAGGTGTTGACGAGGACGCAAAACTCCCGAACCACCACCTGACAGACATCGTCCTCGGCTGAGTTCATACTTCAAGGCGTTGAGCATGTCACTCTGCATTTTGGAGCATCGCGAGAAGAGTCTCTGAATGCGGCCAGCTCTAGCGCGGGAGTTGCAATCTTGTTTCGTCTATCTCTGAACACATTCGTTGCGGTCGATGAGCTGCTGCAGTTGGTTTCTGAGGAAAAAATCATTCGTGACTGTATGGCGCTGTGCCCAGACGGAGGAATGTCAGAGGCATTGCCAGGCCTGGTGCTCCAATCACCTCGGTCCCAGTGACGTGCGAATCTGTTCCGTCTCTGGTCCAGGCGAGGCGATGCACGACACAGGACAAAATCCTGTCGTCGCGTCTTCGATCGGACAGACGCAGCACACTCAAGTGTCGAAGGTGGCATCTTACCAGTTTGCATGCGCTGAATGATCGACAACAGCCCGTCAAGTAAGTGTCGCAGAATCGTGCAGTGGAAGGCGTCGGCAGAGGAATTCCCGCTGGTGATGGAGAAAAGCTCGCCACGGTGGTGCCCGCAGATGGATGCGTTCATTGACATCGTCCAGGCCAGGCAGAGAAGCCGCAATTGCAGAGATGAGCACAGTGCAATTCATTTTGGTAATTTTGGGATATTTTGGTGTCTGCGTGCCGCACAATCTGCAGGTTGGCACACACGAGGATGCGTTCTTTGTCAGCGGACGCAGCAGGCAACCAAAAGAGATCTCTTGTGTTGGCATTGAGATCGGCTTGCGCCCAGGCAGCCGGACACGCAGCGCTTTTTGGAGTTCTTTGTGGAACTGCGGTGTCGGTTCCTGCGCGCCTTTGGGAGAAGCATTGACTTCAGCTGCAGCTGCCATGCATCGGACATTCAGATGAACTTACAGAAAGCAGACACCTCATGGCCTCATGAGCCCACTGTGTTGAGCTGCTGGAAGTGGTGCCTTTGGAGGAAGATGGGGACTTCGTCTTTATCCTTGCGCCCTTGGCCTGCATGAAGAAGGTGCGTGTTCCCAAAGGTCAGGGCTGCCTGGGCCGGGCCCTGAGCACCGCCGACAGAGGGCGCCAGACTGAAAAGTAGTGGTGTCTCGGTGTCTCTTTCTTTCCGCTGTACGGTGTTTTTGCTCTGCAGCGAGGCCTGGACTTTGACTTTGAGAACCCAGACCTTGGCGAACGTGTAACTCAGCACAAAGACCTGCCCATCGCGACCGTGGATGCCTCCCAAGGGAAAGGACTCACAGTTTGCACTTGCGGAAGTTGCTGCAGCGAGCGAAGCGAAGCGTGGCGGAGCGAGGCGCCTCGAACCGCTAAGATGCTAGGAAACTTCCTGGTGAATACCCGGGAGCACTGGAAAATGGCACTCGAGGGGCGTCCAATCCTAGTTCGCCTGCCACTTCGACTGAAGAGATGCGTTCCCAGCATTTTCAATGCATTTTCTTGCGCTAAGCTGCTTCAGCTTCGTGAAGCCCCGCTCAGGTATGACTTCAACCGCAAGCCGGGTGCACGCTTAATAGCACAGCAGATGATTGATGATTTATTCGGAAGAAGGCCATAGGACGCCATAGGCGAAGCCGCGGCGAAGCCGCGCAGCCATGGCCCGGTGACTTTTGCCCTAAGGGACCACCTTTTGACCGCTGGGATACTCTGATATTCAAAGTCTAGCCGCCTCAGAGCTTAGGTCTTGACGAGGTGCAGCTGCAGACCAAACCGGACAGAGTCTAAACGCCTGATTGACAAAGGACCCTCAACACTCCGTAAACAATTTTCAGTGGCCGGAGTTTCGCGGACCGTTCGGGTCTCCGTTGTTGCACCCGTCTTCAACCCCTCAGGAGACTCCTCGCCCGATATCAGCCCAAGTCTAGCTTGTGCTGGGACGTGCCGCCGCGCCACCTTAACTGGCCGTGGGCTGGATAGGACCGGTGTGCGCAGGCGCTCGAAGTCAAGGAACCTGCGAGCACGGCATGACCAGCGGGTGCATGGGATGTTTTTGATGATATCCCCACGAGCGCAGGTGCACACTGGAGAGCTTAGCTGTTTGACTGCAATGTGATGCACCTCAAAGGAGGGCATCGCGAGTTTGAGTATTTTCGAAGTTGTCGTCGGACTGCCCACATCTTGCCGGATGCAGTGGATGAATCACTGTTCTATGCCGATCCATCCTGCGCAGCGCAAAGCTTTCAATTGGCTGCACGCGGCAATCCGGCCTGCATGCCTGCCTTAGCTGCGTCGGACCGCATGCTGGTCACGCTTCAGCGATATCCATGTATTCGCCAAGTTTGGCACAGTGCCGTACTGCGGAGCAGTGCAATCAACGCATTTTCTCAAGATTCCATGTGCTGGGTGCCATTCGCGACTAGTTCTCCGTAGCCAGCAGACGAAAAACTGACAATTGCATGTAAGTAAGCGGATGACGATGGTCGCTGGGTCGGCTGTAGCTCTGCGAGGCTCTGGAAGATTTTGTGCGACACTTTGCTGGCGACTGGGTGCTCCGGCAGAATGTGGGAGTTTGTCTGCGCGACCGTCGCCCTTTCTTGCTTGAGGCTTGTGCGTAGCTTCCTGCGTGATTGCCGGCCCCTCAGCAGAAGGCAGAAGGTCCAGGAAGGGCGAATGCCACTGGAAGGCTCGGAGCTGGCCCTGGCCACGCCCGGGCAAAACGTGGCTGCTTTCTTGCGAACGGCAGCTCTCCAGGAGGACCTGAGCTGCGGGCTAGCTATGAATTTGCAAGACCCTCCCCAGCACACGCATACTTGGGACAGCAGGTCTTGCGGATAAACTCTGGCAACAGGAGTCTGCATGCAAACGCCCTAGATCAAAGCCAACCTCTCTACTTGGCTCGTTTGACATGCCTTGATGACTTAGGTCTGGTTCTGTCGTTCTTGCTCATCTAGTCTTCTCTTCGATCCTTTGCTTGCCGTCAGCAGTCGATCAGTACAGTTGTCGAAAGGCCCTGGATACGCGTATCGACGTGTGAGTGTGCATCTGTCTCTGTGTGTGTGTGTGCATGTCTTCTGCAGTGTGTGTTCGGGTATTGCTGTCTTGCCATGCGCAGGACATAGACCTAGCTGCCATGCCGGTGCTCTGCTGCATCGCGGCCAATGCTCACCTGGTACCCTCACAGGCTGGCAGAACAGCGCGAATGCGCCTACGATCCCAAGTCTTTGAATAAACAGGTCGCCGAGTTCACGACGCGCTTGCTGGAGCTTGATGACAAGGCTTGCGATGTGGTCTGAACAGTCGACTCAACGGGCGAGGGTGCATGCTTTGTTTTGACAGGAGCAATGCATCGTGGCCCGGGAGCTTGAAGGATGGAGGGGGCCAGTGGTGTCGGACACGAAGGCCAGTCGAACTGAAAGTTCTTGTCGTTTCGCATCTGGATTTAATTTGCAGCTCTGCATCTGCGTGGGTGGAGCTGGGCACGTCGCAGCAACAGCCGAAGCGGCCAAATACGACTGCGGCTCCGCCCTTCGTAAGTGGTCAGGTAGACGCAGGCTTTTTCCAGGTTAATCACGACGGTCACACCAACAGCCGTTGTGGCCTCTAACTTCAATCGTCCCCTTCGTCGGCATCTCATGAGGGTTTTCCGGCAAATCCAATGAAAGGAAGCAAATCCCAAGCGTGGATGCGACGGTAAGCGGAACAGCTTAAAGAGACGGTCCTGCGAGATGGGAGCACTTGCTGCAAATGCAGGCTGCGTGGTTGGCGCTGTTGCGTGCAGTACCGGCCCCTCCCGTGGGAGATGCACCTCCAGCTCCACCACCCACACCGCTGCAGATGCCTCAGCGGCGGGTGCTGGCCATGGGTGGTCTGGAGGCCTCGGTTGCGCGCAGAAGTTCCGATCATTGTGGCTCCGGGGTTCTTGGTGAGACTAGCAGGGTGGCAAGGCATGCGGCTAGTTGGAAATCTAGGACATTGCGAACGGCGTTGTGCTCAATGTGCTCATGCATTTAGAGATCGTGGTAGTTGAACTGTGCCTTGTGCCTCCCATGATCGACTGTGTTACCTCGTCATGACGCGGAATAATGACATCTTCACAACAAGTGTGTGTCCGCCCTTGCTAGAGCTGTTGCTGGTTTTTCTGTTGTGGCGGTCGGTGAGGCGAAACTTTTAGTGCTTGCTCTGCTGAGCAGAGGAGCTTTTCGTGGAAGCGCCGGCGAACATGCTTCTCGGCTCGGAAGGTGTCCGGGCGCTGCCCTTCCCAATAAAGACTGCAAAGCAGCTTAGCCCCAAGATGCTAATTCCAGGTCCTGTGCGTTGGACGGCCTGCTTCTCACCGACCCTGTGATCTCTCCGCATGGACATGTCTTTGACCATGCCTCCCTGGCTGCTGCTCTGGCTGAGAAGCTTGCATGCTCTCAAGTTGAACTGAACAGTTCAACGTTCGGATTCTTGCCGACTGCATCTGGTATGAACCTACTGCACATTGCGGACCTGAGGAATGGCGGGCTCTGCCCGTTCACGGGTAACCTCCTCAGGGTGGACATGTGCATACCTGACGCGGAGCTGCGCAGTCCGAGCCTTGCACAAAGAGTGTGGCAGCAAACTACTTCCTGTTCGTTACTTTCGATATGTGTCGGGGTCTGGAATGCGAAGGTTCTTGTTCCCGCCACATCAAAAGCTGGGCTCGGGCCATGCTGCGGGAAACAGCTTCCGGGTGCTTAGATCAAAAGGCAAGCAAGTCGGACACACTTTCAGAGTGAGAGAGAGAGCTTTGGTGCCGAAATCTGGGCTGAGAATATCCGAAAGTCCTGTGGGCTCGTCGAGTAGCACTGACGGGGCGCTGTCCTCCCATGTCTTGGCCGTTGTGGGGTGAACTGTTCTTTCCCGGCCATGGAGGCTGGACAGACACATCCCATGTCGAGTGCATGCTAAGACTGCCAAGAATCGGGGCAGGATGAGGCCGAAAGGCAACGACAACGGGTGCTTTCCCGAGAACTTGTGCTTTGAAATCCTGTCGTTTCTTCGCGGAGCTGTGGGCTTCGGATCAGGCAGCGTCCCTGCGCAAGTTCTTACAGATGCAGCAGGCCCGGTGGAGCTCTTTTGTCCAAAGCTTTCAAGCGAAAATACCCGGGGAGAGCGGCCTTTACAGGCTGCAGGGTTGGCGGTTCCTGGAATGGAGATCATGGTCTGGGCCTTGCTTGTCAACTGAGCCCATAGCCATAGATGTGCACTATATGCTAGCTGCCGCTGCCCAGAATTCGAGAGTTTCTAGACTCTGGACGGCAACATGACTGTCTGTAGACATGTCTTCCGCTCCAATGGCCGCATTAAAGAGTGCTTCCTCGGCTCTCAAAGCCCTGGCACGGCAAGCGCTGCTTGTCTTCATTGGATGTGGGTGGTGCTGTAGTAGGGCCACGGCGGCAAAGGACCTAAACTAGGAAAAGGGGTTTCGATTCAGCACATTCAGTACCAATAAAATCGACGCTGCTTTTTCGCACACGAACTTGCCAAAGAAAAAGTAAGCAAACAAAAGCACGCAAGTACTGTAATGAAAAAACTGTCCCTCTCCCTCTCTATGTCTCTGTCTCTCTGTCTCAGTGTCTCTCTGTCTCTATCTCTCTCTGTCTCTCTGTCT
>CAJNDV010016669.1:79963-145061 GCA_905221635.1 Symbiodinium sp. CCMP2456 | reverse complement strand
ATGTTGACTGTATGTATGTATGTATGTATGTATGTATGTATGTATGTATGGCATTTATATTTAAATTTTTGGATTTAAATGTCGAGAAAGAGAAAAACAAAGAAATAAAGACAGAACGAAGGAAAGAAAGAAAGAAATAAATAATACAAAAAAACAGAAAAACATAAAAAAGAGTGAAATATAGCTAGCTAGCTAGCTTGCTTGCTTGTTTGCTTGCTAGTAGATAGATAAGTAGGTAGATAGGTAGGTAGGTAGGTAGACAGGCAGCAGGTAGGTAGATAGATAAATAGGCACATAGATAGATGAGTAGGATGAGATCGACTCATACACACATACTCTAATCTACGTGTTGCCTACCTTTTTGTTGCATAGGGTGTATGTCGTGTCCTAATGCTCGCTTGTTGTACGAAGTTGAGTGATGTTTCAGCAGAACTTGGATACGAGAGATGAGATCCAGAGAGGCCATATCCTGACCCAATAGCCCAGATGCACGTACAGACGGCTTGGGGGCCAAAGGCATAGTCTTGCAGAACTGGCAACAGCTTGTTTCACTGCTTGCCGAGGCAACCCCTGAAGACTGTGGAGTTGCTGACGAGCTTGTCTTTTGCCTCATTTATCGGAGCCCCAACCCGATAAAACACACCTGCGTTGCGGATGTTCGTCGTTCAGACTGCGAGGCTGCGAGAACGCCTGGAAGTCAATGCCTTCCACCATGCCACGGTCTTGAGCGCCTATGCCAGGGCTGTCTGGTGGAAGGAGGCCGTCGTGGCTCGGCTTCAGGTGGGATTTACGGGTGTCCAAAGACGGTCGAAGTTCGAAGCAAGGCGCTGCTGAGCTCATTGCCGGGCGGCGACCATGCCCGGAAGCTGAGACGACCGAGGGGCGATCCCTGGAGGGGGGGCCACTCCGGGACGTGTCCGAGGTCTGTGAGAACGCGACGCTGGCGGCCTGCAGCCGAGCGCTGGCATGGGCGGCGCTTCTGCAGCTCTTGGAGCAGCGCCGCGCTCCTCCCGAAGATGCAGCAAGCAGCCCGGCCTGCAGCCTTCAGCCCCCTTCCCTAGGCTGTTGCCAGTGTCTGTCTACGATCTCTCTTGTATTCGGCGGGTGCGCGCTGGAAGGAACTCCGTGCCTGCCTTCGTGCAAGTGTGCAAGTCGAAAAACAGCGACATGCGGGGCGGAAAATCCCAATAACAAACCTCCGCCTTGCGGACAACTGCGTCTGCAACAGGCGGCGAGGTTCCCTTCTTCGGTCCGTGCCGCTAGTCTAGTGGGGTAGAAGGCTCTGGCAAAGCTCTCACTCCCATGGGGGCTTTCTGACCTTGAGGAACTGCTTTATGTTGGACGCCTCGCCGGCATTGCCCGAGATTGAGAGACCAACCCTTCCCAAATTCTAAACCCTAAATCCAAGGTGGCTTGATTGGTTGGTGAATGAGCTGGGAGCCCCCAGTCTCGTGCAAAGGCTCTTGATTTAGCTGGGTATCTGTATTCTTGCCTTCTTGTGTTCCTAGCTTACCTTCGCACCTGTTAGAACAAGAGCTTATTCCGTGAGACAGTGCGAGCGTGCGAGTCTAAGTCCAAGAAATGCGAGAGTCCAAATCCAAGAAGTGGCTGGTTGTACATCTCCGCAATGCGACCCCTGACAGTCTACTTGGCAGGAGGCAAAAGCCCGGGACCTGAAACTGCGCAGAATGTGCTTCAAAACCTTACGACTACTGTGACCAACGACATTTGCGACTACCACGACTATGCTACCACGGCTGCGGCTACCACGGCTACGACGACGACCACGACGACGACCACAACAACCACACCACGACAACCACAACAACCGCACTCAACAACCACAACAACCACAACAACAACCACAACAACCACAACAACCACAACGACCACCGCCACGACCGCCACGACCTCGACGACCACGCCGACCACTTCGACAAGACGACGAAGACAGCGGCTACCACCACCACCACCGCCGCCACCACCACCACCACCACCACCACCACCACCACCACCACCACCACCACCGACGCTGACCCAAGCTCCTACTTCTGCTGCGTCCGGCCGACCCAAAAGGGTGAGCAGCAAGGGTAAAGAAATGTATCGACGAGTTTTATCTCTTTTCACACTGCCCTGGCCCTGGCCAAGGTTTCCACACAATTATCACTGCACTCGGCAGAACTTCACGCTGGGCAGACGCCTTCGAGCTTTTTCGATGCATGGCAGTCCGGAGGCATCACAAGTGACCTAGGATGTGCATAGCACACGTAGTTCTTGGATCGTACTAAAAGAACTGGGGTGCATCGCATGCTGCCGCCTCTGCTTCTGCCTTCGAAATCTGACATCATCGTCGACATGGCACGGGCTCGATCGTATGGCCACTGCATGCATGTGTCATCCATGTGGCGCTCGAGGAACTTTGTCTCACATGAAATAAAGCAGGCATCTTCTCAGCGCAGTCGCCAGCATGTGCATAATATGCATTATCTGCAATCGTTTTTGCCGGCTAGGCAGCAGCCGACAGTCCTTTCCTACAACTCAGCGATGCGGAGCTGCGCGGACGGAGACCTGCCTATTTTAGTGAGCAGTGGTCAGCGCCACGGTCGTTGGGTCACCGTCTCACTAGGCGATGCTGGATGAAGTGTTGATCATGTTGGCACGTCGTGCTTCATCTTGCACGCGGGGAAAGGTGTTTGCACTTTCTTGGGCACATAGCCGGCTCAAAATGTGACAGGAGGTCCGGAGACAGAGGTCAAAGACTGACCGGCACTGATCTGGGCTATCCTAGGCTGGACCAGCCAGGCCCTTGACTCAGGTGTCTCTGGTTTCACACCATGGCAGAGCCGGCGCCAGATGTCCGTGCAGAGCGGGAGGGCGGCGAGGACACTGAGACGGAAGGGGAGGAGGATGAGGCGGAGGCGCCGGATCCTGAAGAGATGCGGGCGGCCCTGGGCGGCGTCGCCACGGGCTTGGCCGAGCAGCTCACGACGATCACCCAGGAGGTGAACAAAATTCGCGAGGAGCTTTACGGTGACAATGGCATCGGTGGCATCGCACAAGAGCTTGAGAAAATGAAAGCCGGAAGCCTCGGAAACCTTCTCGAGGACACAGACCTTGGTGACCTTCCTATCTCCGAAGGTGTGAGACAAAGGGCGAACGCAAAGCAAGACACCAAGCCAAAGGGCACGGGCCCGCGTCGAGGAGCTCCTTTCTCACTAGAGCGCGAGCGGAAGCTCGAGGAGCTGAAGCGAAGGATTGAGGACCGGCAAACACGAGAGAAGAAGCCCGAAGGGCTTGGCTTCATGGAGTGGCTCGTGATCATCTTCGTGATGTTCGTGATCGCCTACACCGCACTGCCTTCCTTCCGTGTACAGGTGAGACAAACGTTTCAAGAGCTTGTTCTCGGTGAGGTGCCAGAGGCAGTGGAAGAGGTGCAAGACTTCGGTGCCGTGGTAGAGGAAGACACAGACTCCTTCTTTTGAGCTGGTGCCTACTGGTTCCAATTTGCATGAACTTACGGATACCTTCGCCTCGAAGGGGTAAAAGGCCGCGAGAGAAGCATGCTTTTCAATCAATGGGGTCGGGGCGCTTTGCATCAGCGTGTGCAGCAGGAAAGAGCTGGCAGCTGTCACTGCTGCTGTACACCGAGCTGCAGCAGGAGGGATGTGCTAACCAAGCCAGCATCCTGGCTGCCGTTAAGTCATGAGGCTATCGTGTGGTCATGAAAGGCCATTCAAGCTATGCTATCGCGATTCTGCCACGCTGAGTTCTGCCCTCCTCGATGGGGGCAATTGTGTCAAGCATTGTGTCAAGCATTGCTTGAGGGTGCTTGCAGTTCTGCTTTCTTTGTTGGGGGTTTCTCTAGCAAGGTCACCACTTGTCCATCAGCGCCTGCAGTCTAGCTAGCCATTGGCAGGGCGCTGTTCCTTGGTTCAAATCAGGGAGGATTGAAACATTGCCGAGTGTGGACCCAAACAAGCGTGCAGTCGAAGCTTTAGGTCTTCATTCTGAGTTCTATGCCCATGTACGGCTTCGATCGCACAGTCGTCGCTTTTGCAGCAGCAATGCACCTTGTCACCACGGGGCATGGTCCTGCAAGACCTGAAGACAAGTCTGTTTACAATGGCTCGATATTCGTTGCTCAGGGGGGCTTGCGAGCGGGCATTCCGGTGGCGAAGAGGCTTGCAACTCCTTGGCCGCTCGTCCAGGACAAGTTTGTGGAACCATTCTCAGCAATTGCTGCTTCGTATCTTCCACCTTCTCGATGCGCTCGAAGCGACGTTTCGAAGCGACGCTTCTGTCGCAGGCTGGCTATCTGCATCAAGGCTGCAATTGGACGCCGTGGCTCTCAGCATCGGAATCACCACAGCGGGTCGATCCAGCAGGACTGGAGACGCACTGGTCTTTGCATGATCTTGGGCCAGTTGGCTCGCGGATGTGTGAAGGTGGCAGCTCTGCATGGAGTTGCTCGAGGATGCACGGGAGGCTGTCCGACTGCGAGCGCAAAAGAAGCAGGATGCATCACCTCAAGGGCCGTTGCCGCGTTCTGCAGGCAGAGCTTCAAACAGACATCGTTTGTGCAAATGCTGCCATTGCAGCCTGTGCGGTGCCTAGTCAAGCACGAAGAGCCTTCGTGAATCAGGGCGTTATTCTACAAAAGGTGCTGCTGGAACTGCATGGCAGCATGCCCTGTCCTTGATCGGGCATGCGCCTTAGTTGCTTAGTTCGATACAGGCTCTAACCTGCAGATGAAGACGTCTCCAGCTGTGCAAACATGTCCTTCAACCTCTGCGCCCAGGTTGTCGAACCCAGACGGGATGACCTACGCTGCTGCCATCAATGCCCTCAGCAAAGGCACGCGGGATGCTTGACCCCGCTTTATGAAAGAAGTCGGAACACTGCAGCGTTGCAGATCCCACTTGTAAGAGTCAGGTGGCTTATGGGCCCATGCGATCCGGTTGCTGCAGGGGGCAGCAAGACGGCCACAAGCTTATCCTTGTGCTTTATGTATTGCCACAAGTATGTCAGGAGGCTATGTGTCGTTTCCTACGAACCCGTCTGAATTATCAAAACAAGCCAGGGCGTTGTTGCTTTGACAGGAACTGCCTTTTCTCGCAGGTGATTTCGAGTGAGAGAAGGATCTGTCAGCAAATCACTCCCGACGGGTAAGCGGGTGACCTGTGTCTTTTTTTCTGTGTGAGTTGTGTGTTTTTGTCTGTGTTTTTGTCGCTGTTTTGGTGTCAGGTCAGGGAATGGCTTCCTGTTCCCAGGTTTGCGCGTTATCTGTGTCTTTTTTTGTGTTATTTGTGTCTTGTTCTTGTTGCGCCATCTGTGCCATTGTGTCCTGGATTTTCGGTGTCTTTTGAAACACTTTACGTGCAGAGTTGTTGAACCGGAATCTCCAAATGAGGCGGCATGTTTGAGACCGGCATATACCGGCATCGCCCAATCGGGGGGAATCGCCAAATGCGGGGGCGTGTTGAAGATACATATATGATGAACCGGAAACGGCCCAGTGGGCGGGGTGTATGATGAACCGGAATCGCCAAATGAGGGGGCGTGTGTAAGATGTATGACGAATCGGAACCGGAATCGTATGATGAACCGGAATCGCCCAATGAGGGGGCATGTTGATTATTAAAGAGGATGCACCGGAATCGCCAAATGAGAGGTGTGTCTAGCATATATGAAACTGGAATCGCCAAATGAGGGGGCGTGTTTAAAATAAATGATATGACGCACCCGAATCTCCCAATCGAGGGGCGTGTTTATTATATAGGATGAGCCGGCATGGCCAAAGAGGTGTGTTGAAGATATATGATGAACCAGAATCGCCAAATGAGGGGGCATGTTTTAGCTAAATGACGAGCCGGAATCGCCCAATGGAGGGTGGGGGGGTGGGGGGGTTGTTTTAAGATCGTTGTGTAAGATATATGACGAGCCGGAATAGCTCAATAATAAGTGGGGAGGGTGTTTATTACTCCATACGATGAACCGGCATCGCCAAACCTTTAAGACATATGACGCCACGGGGGCGCGTGTTTGAGATAGATAAGGAACCTGAATCGCCTGTTAATTACCAAAACGCGACATAAAGACACATAGAACCAAAAAAAAAGACACAGCTAACCCATTAATTTTCTATAGCGCTTTAAGGGTTGCTTCTAAGGGTTTATTAGCTATTATGTGGTTTCTAGTACTTATGACTGGTTCTCATTGGAATTAAGCCCCGCAACCAGAGACACAAAGACACAGATAACCAAGAAAAAACAAAACGCAGATAACCCAGTGAACAACCCAACAGCGTGGAAGGTCCCTAGGAAGAAGGGACAAAAAAGACGCAGATAACAAATCATGAAAGATGCAGATACCACCAAAAATAAAGACGCAGATAACCAACAAAATAAAGACGCGGATGACTGCTTCCCCCTCCCGAAGAGAAGCCTGATGCGCATCCTTTTCCGAGAACCGGGAAAGACAAAACTGACAGCCTCTTTGTCGAAAGACTGGGCGAGTTCTGGCGTTACGAAGCTTCGTTCCATCGCGACGTGCACGGGTTGCATGCCCACCCTGGTAGAAAGGGCGTGTGCAAGAAATGGTTCTGGGCAGTTGGAGACTGAATATGATTTTTGCCATACGGACCGTGCAAGGCTCGATATCTTCGGTTTCACTTCGGCCGTCTCTGCTTGCGAGAGGGAAGGCCTCGGAAGCATGTGGAGCTCATGAAAATATGTTTGTAGAGCTCTGCTGCCTACATATAGCCGCAAAGACACTGCGTGGAGGCGCGTGGGAAGTTGCTTTGAAGATCATCCATGACATGAGCGCCTCGGAGATTTGCCCAAGCGCTTTGACCTTCAAGGAGGCAGTGGCTTCACTTGGCAAGGCAAGGTATGCAAGCTTTGCATTGCCCGTCATGTGCGATTGGTGCTAGTGTCTCAATCCGCACCCAGTCCCTTTTCAGCAAGATTCGCTAAAATCTTGTTGGTAGAGGCGGTCAAATGGATGCATGCCCTGGAACTGCTGGTGAGCGCATGGGGACAGTCCCATACTCCTTCTGGCGCCCCGGTTCAACTTGTCAGTCTTCATGCAGCTCATCCGGGGGACTGTGCATCGAGGAGCCGTTGCAGCCGGTGCAGCTTCCATCATCTGCAGGGGGCGGACACGCCTCCATTTGCCTGCAGGCGCCTGTCAAGATGTGTGTCCTGCAGTTGCGGAGAAATGCGGAGAAGCCGTCTTCAGTCCCTGCCCGGCGAGGCCTGCGAGACATCGAGGCTGAGGCGAGACCGTGAGGTCGTGGTGAATCTGACGTGTGTTGCGATGCTCGAGGCACCGCCAAGGCGGGTCATGTACATGCAGCTGCGCGAGCTCGAGGGGGCAGATGTGATTGACACCGGTCTGCATCAGAACAGTGGTTTGAGAGCTGAGGTTGAGAATGACAATGAAAATTGCTCTCAAAAGCATGGCTGTTCGGATCAGGACATTGACGAAATGGATTCGCTCTGGAAACCTGCCGCAGTGAGAGAGCTTTTGGGAACCACGTCCTTGTGTCCGAGCCCGGAAGGAGGATCGGGTCAGACTTCTAGAGAGTTCTGTCGGAGCTGAGTGAGACAGCCCACTTTGACCGAGCAACATCGAAGGCTGTCAGCAAAATTCCGAGTCTCTTGCTAGATGTTGGCCTGGTGCAGTGCAGTGCATCTACGACTACGTCCTACACAACCCCACAGAGACCCACCGAGATCGCATGTATATTTGTACGTATGTACGAATGCATACATGCGTGTAGCCTTGATACGGGTGTATGTATGTGTGTATGTATGTATGTATGTATGTATGTATGTATGTATGTATGTATGTGTGTATGTACGTATGTAGGTATGTATGTAGGCAGGTAGGTAAGTAGATCGGTAGATAAGCAGTCATAACTCTAAGTCCGGTGAGCCGTGAGAGCTCACTATTGTCGCCAACGAAAAGTATGCACAGACGAATGCAGTGCTGCATGCACGCATACATGCATGCAGACATGCATATTTAGACATGCACCTATTTAGAAAAAAAATCGATATACCAACAAGCACACACATATGTGTATGTATGTATGTATGTATGTATGTATGTACGTATGTATGTATGTACGTATGTATGTATGTATGTATGTATGTATGTATGTATGTACGTGTGTATGTAAGTATGTATGTAAGTATGTATGTATGATTTTGTATGTATGTATGTACGTATGTATGTATGTATGTATGTATGTTTGTTTGTTTTGTTTTGTTTGTTTGTATATATATACATATATATATACATATATACAGTGTATATATATATATGTGTGTGTAAACATGCCAATCAATCAGTATATACGATACGTGTATACACATATATGCATAAATGCATATGCATGTATACAAAACATATATGCACATGGACATATTTTCATATATACATATACCTATAAACATACATGTATATCTATACATATTCACATATACGTGCATATACATACATACATACATACATACATGCATGCATGCATGCATGCATGCATGCATACATACATACATACGTACATACATACATACATACATACATATGTATACATGTATACATGTATACATACACACACATGTATATATGTATACACATACATATATGTATGTACACATACAGAAATTTGTAGCCAAATAACTGAGTAAACAATTAAGTCATTAAAGCAAATCTTCATATACATACATATACATATGTATATATATATATATATATATATACACGTGTGCATATGTACGTGCAGGTCATGCAAGTATACTTTATGCATATACGTGCATGCACACATACGCACGCATACCTCAAACATATATACCAATGCTCGCACATGGTCTGTGCGTTCGAGAGTTCAGATGTCAATGCCTCGAGTGTTAAGTCGTGGCAGGCCAGGTGCAAAGATTGGGTTTTGTCCGAGATAGGGTTTAGGGTTGTGCCGTTGCTCTTGTCGCAGTCCTTACGTGATGCTGGCTTGGGTAGGTTGCAGGAATGGTTTAGAGAAAGGCTTTGTGCACGGCGTACGGGTAATGGAGGGTTGAATGGTTCTTCCTGCGCAGGTGTGTTGTATGGCGAAGGATTGATCTAGGAGTCTAGAGCAGGGTTGAGGGGCAGGCATAGCTGTAGAGCCTTGCTTCCAGAAAAAGTCGAAGGTGTACCATTTAGGGCCTAGGGTTTGTACACGGTGTGGGCAGGGTTTTCGGTTTAGGGTTTAGGTCTTGCAGTGAAGCTGCTGGGGCTGCTTGCTCCAACTCCGGGCGAAGTGGAAAACCTGTTGCACAGGTCTTGCGGCTTTGAGGTGCATGAGTTCGTATTTCAGGGTTTGCGCACGACATGTGCCGAGGTTTAGACTTAGGAGATCTTAAGATGCGGGCTTAGGGCGTGGGTGGTGAAAGGCTAGGTGTTTGCGGCGTGACGGCCGCTGTAGGGCTGGTTAGGGCATCTTTTGTACAGGGATTGTGCAGAGTTTCGGTTAGCTTGTCAGGGGCTTCACGTCTGTGTGGGTCCGTCCTGTTCAGAGACAATGTCTCATGATACATGTTGTTACGAGGCAACAATCTTTTGCAAGTCTTATGTCTTACCAGGAGTCAGGAGATGGAAGAGATCGTAATCCTTTCAGAAGAAGCAGGAGATCTCTGCTTTCCTGTGTCCTAAAACGTCCGCGCCCATTCTTCGCAAGCCCTTTTCACCAGGACTTTTCAAGAACTTGTTGAAGCCCGCAGCGTGCTTCAGGCACAGATCTCGCAACCTACGCGCAGCAAGCCAAGTTCCGCGGTGACTGTCACCAGTGAAGGCTGCCTGGGGCAGGGGTTAGCAATTTCTGGGTATGACCTGAGGCATGGACATGTTACACCCTGCGTGTGTTTGAAGGAGACAAGAGCATCAACGCAGCGCCGTCCCGGAAGGAAAGTGTTTCGCAGGGGCCATGGTTTGGGATAGTTTTGTGCTGATCACCGATTCCCTGGAGAGGCAGTAACCAGATACTGGCAAATGCCAACACTTGTACATGATATGTTGCTAGCACTGCGAAATTGCCCGCAGCTCCTTGGCACAAGCTGGGTTTAGGGGTGGCGTTCCGCTGGAGAGGACGCCCCCAGTGACTTGACTGCATAGGCATGACTCCTGTCGCCGTGTTGTAGCTCTTGAGAAGACAAACTGCCCACGCGAAGCGGAGGTGACATATGGATGGCAAAGATGGGGGTGCCCTTGGAGGGGCCATAGGCCCGAAATGTTGCGATAATGCAGTTCGAGCTGTGCTTCCGGTGTGTCCAGGATCCGACAATCCAGCGATGATGGGGTGCGGGTGCGGCACGGGCGGCATGAACCCAATGGGAGGGATGTGTGGCATGGGCCCCATGTGTGGTGGAGGGATGGCAGGAATGCCCATGGGCGGGGGAATGATGGGCAAAGGAGGAATGCCCGGGAGCATGCCAGGCAATATGCCCGGAAACATGCCAGGTGCCATGGGTGGAGGCATGGGAGGGATGGGGACCATGATGCCAAACATGATGGGCAACATGGGCGGCACCATGGGCAATGGCATGATGGGCATGGGGGGCATGAATCCCATGATGGTCGGAGCCTTATACTGTCGCGTGGTCTTGAGACTTACGGGTCGCACCTCCCTGGTGCTTCAAGGCCATGATGGGCATGATGATGGGAATGCAGGCCGCAATGGGTAGTGGCGAAACAGCCGATGCAACTCCCACCATAAAAGCCGAAGACAAGCATGCCTCTTGGCAGCAGAACTGGCATGGCGTCTGGCCACCTGCATTGACATGTCGAGTCAGACAGAGCTCTTGCAGTGCCGAGGTAGATGCTCGAGTCAAGGCGATCTGCAACGACTTTGGCATCAGTGGTGACACTGTCATGAGGCAACTCTGTGTGTGTGTGTGCGCGTGGAATTTAACTCCCAGATGACATGCTCTTTTTTCCCGTGCAGGCTAAACGATGCAATGAGAGAACGAGAAGACTACGATGAAGACCTTCAAGCCCTTCACAAACTGATGGAAAGAGCCACTAAGGACTCACATGTCGCGTGCATCCTGAAAGCATGTGCGGGATTGAGTCGGAAGTGCCTCTTCTGGGTAAACGAGCACTTTCCATGGTGATTTCCCCGTGCAGGACGGCAAGAAGCCGCTAGAAGTGATGCTCGCCCAGATCCGGGCAATACGGGCGAACCGATTTCCAGGGAAGGTCGGGCATGTGCAGATATTTGTGCTATCTCGCTACTCACCCCTTGTCGTTGTTGGCCAGGAGCTTCTGGATCCAGAGGTCTGGGAATTTATTTGTAAATACAACCTCGACGACCGTGTCATGAATCGGCTCATTGACACGCTGAACAACCGAAAAAATAAAAGGAAGGACACCCTACAGGTACGCTGCGGATGTTGCTGCGCTGCGTTGCATCATTGCATTGCGTCTCCCTTCGCCCAGAGTCTCCTGGTTGCAGGCTTTGAATGACCGGCTAGGGAACGCCCAGCAGCCCACAGGCCTCGGCCTTTTGGCAGGCAGCTCAGCCTCTCAGCGTCAGGCTCTCGATATGGACTGGACTGGCACTGACGTTAGTTTTCTGAGGTTAGATTACTTGAAGGCTTAGACGAGCCGGGTCCTCAGTGCCTCAGCAGCTTCAGCCTTCGGTGCGGTCGATTTGGAGACTTGAGGACGGGCCGCCTGCCGTCACCACCCAGGCGGCTCGGTGGCTCCGGGACCTTCCGTGGCCCAACTGCAACTGCAATCCTCGTGTTCTTCCAGTGATTCTAGTGGCCTTGCCAAGGGCCCACCGGCACGTTCTTGCACCCACAATCATCGCGAAGCGCTCAGCTGATGTGTTTTCCGTGATTGCATGGCTGGATTCATGATGCTTAGTGGCTGAGGTCCCGAGAGGCTCGTGAAGGTCGCGAGCAGGAAAGAAGCCGCCCGGATACTCTATTACAAGATTGTCGTCCACCACACTGCCTGTTTCAGACAGTTGATGTCGAGTTGCGTGGGGAGCTTTCTTTGGCCTTTCGGATTGCTGGTCTGTTTCGAGACGGTGAAGGATGCATTGGCCCAGCCGGAGCCCTCGAGTCCATTCCCAAAGCCACGCGATGACGTGTAATGACGTGTCGGTATCTCAGTCATCTCAGTAGTGCAAGTTTTGTTTGCTCGAGGTCGAGGCCGGCGCTCCGAGAAGCGCTCTCGCTCGCGGTCCCCGCGGTCGCGGGGCCGAGACTCGCGGCGCTCCCGCTCCGGGCGGCGACGCTGAGAGGTGAGAGCGCGGCAGGGAGGGAGACGTCCACTCTGATCCGCGGTCCGCACCTCTTTCCTCAACCCCGCAATTCACATCCCAAATCAGCTTCTACAGTGAATCAACACCCTGTCCCTCATAATGTATGCGGCGGCATGCAGAGCCACCAAGCTCCACGAGGATCCGTGGCAAAATCGCTCCTGCACCCTCCGAGTTTGTCACAATGCGGAGGACAGCGAGCACAGCGCTGATTATGGCACCCAAAGAAGGAAAAAGGGCCTGCTGTGTGCGTGGACTTTATTTAAGCAGGGGCTTCGTCGGGATGTTGGGCACCAACGAAGAACACAGCTCACGAAGGCATTCACGAAAGTAGTTCGGTTGTGTGCAGTTGAGGCAGCAGTAACATATGCAACGTGATGTCAAGTGTGCATACATGGATATTGAAGTCAGGCACAGCTGTGTCGTGACCCAATGCTGCAACACGCAGCAGTGAAGAGTATGGAGTGCACGCTTCTGAGGCCTTCTCCTGTGACGAAGCAGTCGACCGCTGTGACGCCGAAGGCAAGGGTTTGCCCACAGTCTGATTCGCTCTTTGCAACCTGGTTCGGATCATTTTCAAGCTGTCCATTTGCAATGTTGGCTCGCAGCTGCGATTATGTTCGCGAAAGGCAAAGCTGGCAAGCAGAAGCATGGCAGCCACGGGCTGTATGAGAGCAGCAAGGGGCATTCAGGGAAGCGCGGGAAAGGATCCTGGAAAGGAGAGCGCGCATAGCGTGCCCCGATGCCACGGTAGCACTCGTCTAGCTGCCTGTAGATCCGCAGCTGTTGCTGCTTACTGTTGCTTACTGGCTTACTCGTCTTTTTGGCTTGAGGTCTCTGCTTTGTGATTTTGGTGTTTATTGTAGCAGCAAAGCATTCGGGGGAATTGGCATCATTTGCCAATGTTGCAGGTTTTCATCGTTGCTCGGACCTTATCCTCCCATTGCGGGGATCGTTGGGCAATCTCCAGACCCTGCTACAAACGGATTGGGGGTGGAGCAACTTGGCAAAGCCAGCCTGTCCAGCGGGTCCCAGACCTCGCAAATCGTAACCGAAAAAGGAGAGAAGCTGGACAGCAAATCGGTAACTAATTAAGGCAGGGGGGAGTGGGCAAACCTTCCGCACTGATTGTTTCACGTTGTGCGAGTCGAACGGCGGCGGCACCCGGTGTGTTGCAGAACCTGTGTCGAAAAGGAGCCAGGTGCCAAACTACGGTGTCGGCGCAGTTGCTGTGCTTGCAATTGGCCTGCAGCCGCAGGACGTGGAGAAGAAGAGTTCCGATGCCCCACCCCTTCTTGTGACTCGACGTCGGTGGAGAAGCTCTGGCAAGGCCGATGCTTTTCATATGACTGTGGGGGCCCCTTCTTCATTTCGGACGTGAGTTTAGCTCTTCGTTGAGGCTTGGAGCCCGAGCGGGGCGACAGTGACCGGGCCCTGGCCCTGAAGCGGCCGATGTACGCCTTCGACAAGGGCCATGTGCTTGGTGGTGCTGGGGAGATGTACTTCGAAGTTCTCGGCAGGTAGGGAGTGGAGGGACAAGCTGTCCTCTGTTTCTCCGTGTCTACCTCGCTGCCTGTCCGACTGCGCGAAGCGAAGCGTAGCACTCGACGGGATGGTGGGTTCTTTTTGTGCAGTTTTTGTTTTTTTGGTTTTCCCTTGGAGCCTCTAGCAGTCCGTGGCTGAGTGAGGCAATCATCAGTGAGTCACGCAGGCAGGCAGTCAGTCGTTCGGTCAATCAGTAAGACACTAGGTCAGTCCGCTCGTCGGTCGGTCAATCAGTCGACTCATGCTCCCGCTCGGTTATCGAGGCAGTCAGGCACCGTATCTAACGTCTAGTACGCATGGAAATGTAAGATATAAGGCATGAGGACTGTATGATCTGTATACGACATCTATATACTTGTGGTTTGTATTGCGTGCTTGTCTCTCAGTTTCTCTTTCATTCCGTCTGGGTATACTTCTTCTTCTGTGCATGCTGTAAACATCGCATCTGCGGCAGTATTTACGTTGGAACCAGTAAGTTATATGCTCAGATCAGGTCACAGACATCAGGAAGATGATATGTAGCATACGTGGTTTTTTCTCTCAGATGAGCAGAACATTGTAGAAGTTTTCAAAAAACGCCATGCTATCAACCAGCAAACTACATTAATACCCAGATGAATCCATTACAAACTCGTGATTTGCGCAGCGTGCTTGAAAACATCATGTGGGGGCTGCCGCCGCGCTCTCGGTAGCTCCCAGGCTTACTTCGGAATGCAAAGCTGGGATCAAGACTTCTCAAGAAGAGGATCAGCAGTTGTCATCAGGATGAAATGCAAAGTTGATTCTGTAGAGACAGTACCAAGGAAGGAGGAAGAAGGGAAGGTACGTACCCCCTCCCCGCCCCTCGCCCCACCACATAAACATACTTCCCAAGATGCGTGCTTTCAAGGCACGTTTGCGCATACTCAACCACCCCTGACCCAACTGCATACCTCCCCCTATACCCGAACACCACTTCAGGAAGCGATTAACCGCCATCGCCTGCGGGTTTAAGGCATGTGATCAACTGCTGTCGGCTAGGAATGGGGGCGGGCTCAGGAAATCTGGATAAGCATCAACCGACATCACCTAATGACTCGGGCTTAGACATGTGATCAGCCGCCTTCGCCTCGCGAAGCCGCCATCGCCGAGGAACCGGTCTGTATCAAATCTGATCAGCCGCAATGATCAACCAGCCATCGCCTCATGACCGGGTTGAGTTGAAGTAGCAAATCGATCACCATCGCCGGGTGTGGGCGGGTTTTAGAAATGTGGTCAACCGCCATTGTGTAAGATCGCCTTATGAAGTGGGCAGGTTCAAGAAATACGATCAACCGCCGTTGACGAGGGTCTAGGTTTTAAGAACTGCGACCAGCCGCAATCGCCTAGGCAAGGGACGGAGTTTAAAAAGACTGAAAGGGTACATCTCATCAACCGCCATCACCTGATGCGGGCAGCGGGCTTCAGACATGTGTTCCATCACCGCCGTCGCCTACTGAGGGGGAGGGTTTAGGACATGCCATCAACCGTCATCACCTAACGAGGGGGCGGCGTTAAGATATGTGTTCCATCGGCATCGCTTGGTTTACTTAAGAACTGTGATCAACCGCCATGGCCGAATGAGTGCAATCAGCCGCAACCGCCTAGTGATGGGGCCGGTTGGGCAAATCTTATCAAGGCTAGAGTGGTGATCAATTATCCGCCATCGGCTAATGAGGTTGCGCCCTTGGAAATGTGATCAACCGCCATCACCACATGAAGGGACGGGTGCTAATCAATGTGATCAACCGCAGTGGTCGAATAAGGGGGAGTCATGAACCACCATCAACTACTCTTAGCACCACTGACAGTTGGGGTTTCAACCGCCATCATGTGCTGAGTGGGTGGGCTTGCCTCATGAGGGGGCGTGTTCTTAACAATGCAATGGACTGCCGTCGCCTAATGAGGGGGAAGGTTCAGGACATGTCATCAACCGCCGTCACTAATGAGGGGGCGGGGTTAAGATATGTGTTCCCTCGCCATCGCCTGGCAAGGGGGCGGGTTTTAGACATGTACACAACCGCAATCGCCGAATGAGGGGGCGGGCTTAGGAAATGCGATCAATCGCAAACGCGCAGAGATGGGGCGGGTTAAACAATTTTTTTCAAATCGGCATCGGCGACCTAAGGAGGGGGCAGGCTTAGGAAATGTGCTTCGCCTAATGAGGGCCTAAGAAGGGGCCGGGGTTGAAGCAATGTGAGCAACAGCCGTCGCGTACTGAGCCGGAAGGTTCAGGACATGAGCACGTGGTCAACCACAATCGCCTCAAGGGGCGGGGGGCGAGCTTGAGAGTTGTGGTCAACCGCAATCGCCCAATGATGTGACGGGCTTCACAAATTAAATGGGAAGAACACATCTGCGCGTTCAAGGAGACAGTAGCACGAAAGGAGAAAGGAGGGAACATACGTACCCGCCCCAGCCACACACGCTCATACTTCCCAACTTCCCAAGGTACCTACCCTGAAGGTGCTTATCTGCATGCGTAATCCCCTTCCCAACGACGCACTACCCCTGTACCCCTATACACATTCAAGAAACGTGATCAGCCACCTTCGCATGATGAGGGGACGTCGCCCAGCGGGGATGAGCGTCACGCACCTGCCATCACCTAACATTGGGGCTCGTTCGTCGCCGAGTGAGCCTTCCGGCTCCGAGGGGGTGGGTTGATCAACCTCCATTACGCAATGAGAGTATGGGGTTGAAGGAATGTGATCAACCGGAATCGTCGGGGGCGGCTCAAGGCACTGTGGTCAACGCCATCGCCGAGAAGGCGTGAGTAGTATGTCTGATCAACAGCCCCGAATGAGGGGGGGGGGTTTGAGAAGTGTGATCAACCGCCATCCCGACGCGGTGGGCCCGCGACATGTGACCCACCGGCGTTGAAGCAATATGATCGAACGCCATCGCCTAACGAGGGGGCGGCTAATAAGTTGGCGGGCTTCAAAACCTGATCAACTGCCATCGCCGAATGACGGGGCGGTCTTAAAATATGTATTCAACCACCATCTCCTCATGAGGGGCCCGGGTTAGATCAACCACCAGCACCTCATGTTGGGGCAGGTTTGGAGCATCTTTTCACCGGGCACTTGCGACGCCGTCGATAGTTTGCAGCGACATTGTCATTCCCAACAAATTTGCAGCAACGCAGGACAGCAACTAGTGACTAGTCTTCAGGGTACAGCGAAAGGCTGAAACCGTCCATTTCAACTGACAGCCAACGCCTGCCCGACACTGCTCGCCCGACACTGCTCGCGCGACTTTGCTCGCGCATGGGCGCGAGACAGGACGGTACAAGTTCGAACTCTCCCATAGCAACGACACGACGCAACCCAAGCAAAATTCAATTCAACCCCAGAAAGACAAGCAAATCAATTTCGCAGGCAAAATGCTCCGTTTGTTTTTTTGCGATGTTCCTTCTAGTCCTAGCTTGTTGCTTGACTCAACCCACTGCCCGAGCTCGGAGGCTTAGCCACAAAACATGTAGGGTTACTAGGGTTTGTTTCTCTCTCTTGTTTGTTTGTCTCATCGAAGAAGATGTGCACCACAGCCAATCGACCTTTCGTCTCTGTAAGTGTGGTGCGTTCAGGTTTCGTTTTTCGGCGAAAACTGTACCGCGTGCCTTTGGCTGTCGCCATGGTAATATCCGGGAGATGGTCCAGTTCCAAAATCAAAAACACGTTTCCGAAGCAGCTTCGTCCCCGTAACTGTTGTTTTTCACCGGTGTTTCGACATTGCTGTGGGCCGCGCTGCAATTTCTGCTGCATGCTAGGTGGTGCAGAAGGTTCACCGTGCTGAGTATTCGATGCAAGTCGCCAAAAAGCCCCCAGCTCCAGCCTGGAAAGCACAGAGCCCAACCTACGGTCCTGCTTAGGCAGTTTTCTGCATCAAGAATGGCCCTAGCTAAAGTGGCTGGGCCGTCCCTGCTTGGTTCCTCCCTTGGGAACCCAGTATGAGGAAACTAGAGGCGTCTGTCCGTTCGTCTCTCTGCCTGTCTGCGTGACTGGCTGGCTTTCTGTCCCTGTCAAGAGTCCCAGCCTGCAGGTGTCGCATTCGGCTGGTTCGAGATGCTGCGACGCAGATGTCGCAAGAAGACCAGGCCGACTTCCAGGTGGCTGCAACAGTAGCTGGGCGCCGCTTCAGGCACGGGAATGTTGCATGAACATAGTATCTCTTGGATGCCAAAGAAGCACGACTGGAGCAGTTGTACGAGCGACGGAAACTCCTGCTAGGTCCGTGAACGAGTTGCAAAACCACATTGTGGCGATACGGGAAGCTGGTCGCAATGATGCCAGCGATGGCAGTGGACCTCGCAGGCTGACAGATGAGGAAGAAGCTCTGATGAAAGAGATCTTTTCCTACCATCCGCGGGCTGCGCGGAAGCTCAAAGGTGTATTGTTCACCCAAGTGAGACCCAGTGCCAAGTCGAATGACCCGACGCACCTGACATTTTCTGTGATGAGGAATGAGCATGATGGCGAAGATATCAGCTACATGTCGTGCTTGCGGCGCTTGGCGGAGGTTCACGCAGGTCGAATGCCCACTGAGCGCATTAGTGTGCACCTCATAGTTTGCTTGTAAAGATTCTGAATATGAGCTCGCTGCCGGAAGTTACGGCAGTTAGGATTTACGCCTGGGTCTCCGGGTAGAGACATTCAGTGGTTCGACTTTGAGATTTTGCCATCCCCGGCCCGCTGAGGCCAACAGAGCGCGTCACTCCGGTTGTGACCATCATCTCGAACGAACATGGAGTTCAGTTGCAACTGCAGGAATGGACGCCTCGACTGGGCCCAGGTGTAGACGTTCTTGGAGTGCGCGTCGAGCTGTCAACGCATCAGCTCTACCTTCATTTTGCCGGTTCGATCAGCGGGCCCTGGCCGTTGCAAAATCTGGGCGAAAGAGCAACTGCCAACCTGATGATCGTGATGGATTGCCCTTGCGGCGAGGTTTCGATTCGCTGGGTCGCCCCTTTCCGCTTAAAGTCTGCAGTTCTCCGAGAGGGGGATGTCGCGGCAGCGTCCATCCGGCGAAGCCTGGAGGCACTTCTGCAGGACTGCGGCCCTCAACAGGTTCTTTTAAAAAGCTTGTGGCTCTAGCTGCTAGCTGGGGTTCTTGGAAGGCGTCTAGGAGTTCTTAGAAGTTGGTGGCCAGAAGTTCGAAGACGGCACATACGGCACTTTCTCAGGGGCACCCTGAGTGTGGTTTTGCTATTCATCCTTTGCAGGTGCTTAAACTGGTGTGCTGGCACTTCATTTTTTAGAATGCGGCGAAACTGGTCAGTAATTGACCCGCTACAATCTACAAGTAGTGGATTCAGATCCTCCAGGAGGGCGATCTGTCGACACTGTCGGAGGAGGAGGTGCGCCGGATTGCCGGGCAGGCTTTGGTTCGCAGCCTGGGAAGTTCGCTGCATATGGCCCGCTCGAGACGGGGAGCCAAATCACAAGCAGACGCACTGGTGCGAATGGCGAAGGGCCAGATGAAGGAGGTTACACACGAGCAGCTGTTGCAAGCAAAGCTGGATCTGCAGCAGGCACTGGAAGACAAGCAGAGTTTGGCCGCGGCAAACACGAAGCTGCGACAGGACAGATCGGGGTGTTGCATCTCTTCGACACATGCCTTGGTTCTTTTGTTGCTTTCGGAGCCGTGCATATCGCCGCCGTGAAAGGATGTGCAAGGTATGCCACTTAGGACGCATCCTAAATCCTATCTTGCTTCTGTGGATGTATCGCATTTGTTCAGCAAGATCCTAAAAGCTTTAGCGAGGTCTCGCAAGCGACAGACTCGTCTTGCAAAGAAATACGCGAAACAACAGGTCCACACAGTAGTGCCACAAATGGCAGTGCACCATGTCATTTGACAAGAGCAGCCACTCCTTTCGGTCACCCGCCGATTCTCCGCAATTCTCCGCAAAATGCGTGCTTTGTGACATTCATTTCTGCATCTTCCAGTGCAGGGTTATGGTTGCGGATGGTTGTGGTGTAGGCTTTCTTGTTGTAGCGGTCCTGAAGTCAATATCACTACTTTGTTGCATTCCCACTCGGTGTACCTGCGCTCAAACCAAGCCACTCGATTATTCCAACTGGATGACTTACTGAGCTAGGGTTGTGTTTCAGCACAGCAAAATTTCCAAAGTGTTGCCGGTGTTTTGGTAGGCTGGGTTTTAGGAAAAGGCTTCACCACGCGAAGTTGCGATTGGTCACAAACATGGCGGGCTGGTCATAAACAGGAAGCGTTGGCGCCTGGGTTATTTACGAACATTGTTTAAACGAAAGAAACCTTGGGGTTTCTTCGGCGGCGTGTTCACAACAAGGATGTGGGACCGCTTATAAGCCGTGGTGTATAGATAACTCCCCAGACAGTGTGGTAACGCTTTGGGGTTCTTATTTGGACAGGGTGATTGGCATGTCCATGGAGGGGCGCGTGCACACCCAAAATGATTCTCGACGCATCAGGGTTTTTGTTGTGCTACGGTGTAAATTTGGTCCCTGCATCCTCTTGTTTGCAGAGGATCCGTGCGACGTGCTTGTGGTGCGGTGCATGATTCCCTTGTGGTCTCCTGGTTGTGTTGGTCGTCCGGGTCGTAGAGGTCGTGGGCCGTCGTGGTGCTTCTTCACTGTTTCGGGAATTGACACTGGAGTAACTTGTGCTCATGGCGATTGTTTGGTTTTGGAGTCTAAGCCAAACAACGGCGACTTGTCAGTCAGAAGGAGCTGGATGTCATGAGGATGAAGGTGATGCCGGAGCCCAAAGATGCCCAAAGCCAGCCAGAAGCCAACGTCTTCAGTTCCACAGTTCCACCAGCGAGCAAGATGCTGGGCTTGGAAGAAGCCGGTGGATTTTTGCACTGTTTGTCCGATTCTGTGCAACATCTGCGGCAGTCTTATCGCCATGGTGTTCACCCTTCCAGCTGTACCTGAATATCCCTAGTAAGGCTGCAGAGGTTGTCAGTATTGCAGAGACGCCTTGTATCATTAATCCGCCAGACTGTTCCTAGAATCGCAACAAGACGGCATCGTGGTGCTACGAGGCAAACAGCGATGTGTTATGAGAAAAACAGGTGCAATCAATCTAAAGTGTGTGCACGGCTGCAACACCGCCACATGACTTGACAGACGGTGCCTGGCCGTGAAACCCATGCCACGTTTTTGCGATTTCGGCATGGGCGGGCGGTGTGTATTTTCGGCTGGGCATTGTCGACGGCCACGGATGTGCTGTCAAGGTATTGGCAACAGCAAACGTGACCAAGCTTTCACGTCGATCTCAAAAGAAATTTCAATCGGATCGAGAGCAGCTGCCAAAGCCCGAGGCCGGGTGTGCAAAGGGCTGAGCAAGATGTGAGCAAAGGATGAAAAAAGCCAAGAGCAAGCCAGGAGCAAGCAGAAAACTGCAGGGAGGTGCTCTTCATGTGAAGTGATGGCCGGGAGTTTTGGTGGCTTGACTTCTAGCAGCTTCGTCAGGAAACAAGAAGAATGCACTCAGGGTCTGTGTCATAGGGCAAAACAGCGGCACCCCTGATTCTTCGGGCCTCTTCCTGGAACTCCTGGAGACTCAGAAATTCTCCCCAACGTGAGCTGTCGAGTTAATCGCCACATCTGAGGAACTGCGGCGCGATTGCATCGGATTCGACTGCAGAGGAGCAAATCATGAAGCTACGGAGAGACTTGTGCCAAAGCATCCACCCTTTGATGGCAAGCATGCTGCGAAAGTCCTTGCAGCTTTTTTCTTTCGAGCTGTATTCGGGGCCAGTCCGAGCCCTGTGGGAGCTTTTGCAGAATGCGGATGATTGTAGTTTCCACGACGTGCCGTCAGTCAGAATCATACAAACCTCGGAGTATTTATGGGTCGAGTACAACGAAACAGGCTTTGTGTTTGAGGATGTGCAGGTCCTCTGCAACGTTGGCGCCTCCACGAAGGGAGCAGATCAGACAGGGCAGAAAGGCATAGGTTTCAAGGCGTCCTTTGTTCTATCCTCGCGGCCGCATATTTTCTCCAATCACTTCCGGTTCTTCTTCGATGAAGATGCAGACTGCCCTTTGCCACAGGTGACTCCGCAATTGGTGCCTCCTGAGGCCAAGGTTCCCCTCCTGCCCCCACTGCACGGAACCGCTGTTTATCTCCCGCTGCGACAGAACTTCACAGAGCTTTTGCAGGAAGTGGTGCGGCCCTCAATTTCCGACAGGCTTTGTCGGTAACATGTCGACGCGAGACACACCGAGGTTTAATTACCGTGCTTATTGAGCTTATTGTTTGTCCAAGGACCCCTCGCTGTTGCTGTTCTTGCGGCAACTACGAGACGTGACTGTCGAAAGGAATGGGGAGGTGTGCAGGTATCGTCTTCGCGAGCAAGAAATTGGACACATCATTGTCTCTGTCACGACATGTCGGACAAGTCCTCAGCCAAGCCGATTCAACCACTGTATCGAAGATGGCGATGTTGAGGAACATCCTTACAGAGTAGCAAGGGCCGGAGCTGGGACATCTCAAGTGGCTGTTGCCTTCCCCATGGCCGGTGCCGCTCCTGCTGCTGCACCAGTTTTCACGACTTTGCCGCTTTCCAACTTTTCCGGCTTGCGGACGCCCCTGAATGCACATTTCGACCTGACGGCGAATCGTGAGGCATTAATGGAAGGTAGTGAAAGAAATGCACGGCTTAGAGATGAATTGGCCGAGCTCTGGCTCGCCACTGTCGCGAAGAGTGCTCCCAGAACAGCCCTCGCAGATAGTAGCGACAGCTTGTCGATGAGGGCCTGGCTGTTGCAGCCTGGGACCGAGCTGGCAAAGATACCTTTCTGGGCACCCTTTGTGCAAAGAGTAAGATCTGGATTGCAGGAAGTGCCCCTTGTCCCAGTGGAAGATACGGACATGCTGAAAAACCGATTGCTTCCTATCAGCCGGTGTCGACGACCAGATTCACCCTTATTGCGGTTGCTGCACCTCACAGCTGGAGACCTTGCACTGCTTGGATTAGGCATTCCTGTGGGGAAGTATTTGCAACAACTACCAGCAGGAACGGACGTGAACGTGTCGGAATTCAACACTTGCGACCTTCTTGAACTGTTGAGCCTTCCGCTCGAAAGCCAAGGCGCCGAAGGCTGCCGCTTCGAGAGCCGGGGGCTGTCTTGGCGAAAGGACGTGGTGAAGGCCCTGGCGAAGCGATGTCACGAACTGGACCTGGCAGCGCTACGCAAAGCCCCGCTCTTCGTACTGGGCAGAGGCGAAGCTCAGGATGCCTTGGATGCAAAGCCACAAGGGACGCAAAAAAAAAAAGAAAGACACCGCAAGCTCCCCCTCCTTTGCTAAGACTTGGATGGCTTGTGGGGATGATCCGATTTTCGGCTCTGTGCCGAAAGGCTCACCGGCTCTGCTGAGAGTTTTGGACAAGGCGTGCGCTTGCCAAGCTGACAAGGATTTGCTCAAGCTCCTAGGCTGCGGTGGCAAGGCCACTCATCGAGACGTGGCGTATGCGATTGTGCAGCAGACAGTGGGCCTGACCGAAGCTGAGGACCATTGAGGTACTTGTAGAACGCCCTGCATCCTTGTTGTTTCGACTTTTACAAGTTTTACCCGGCGGAACGGTCACGGATCTAGGGGCGGGGGGGGGGAGCTTGCAAGGATCACCGCTTCTCATGGACGAATCTCGCTTACCTCGGGCGACGCTGGCAGGACATCTTGGAAAGTTCAGCCAGTGCGACATGGCTTGCACACCAGAGCCGACAGGAGATGGCCGACTTGATGAGAAGTCTCCTAGTGCCTTCCTGCATGAATCTTCTGCACGATGCTCGAGAGCTGGAAAGTCCCTTTCTACTGGGCTGCAAGCCAGCAATGCCCGGCTACGACCGCAGCCGAATTCTCAGAGATCCGCCGAGTGCCAGTGGCTTCAGAGCACAGCTTTGGTGGGAGCTTGTGTTCCTTCGCCTGGGAGCACAAACTTCGAAAGCAGAGCGGCTGAAGCTACCCAAAGGCATTTTTACCAGTCGGAACATCTCCACTGACCTGAACACAGTGCTTGATGTTTACGAAGCCCGTGAAGACCTTGCCGAGCTTCGCCGGCGCTGTGAAATCGAAGATCGTTCAGGCCAGGTGCGTCGGGCAGACCAGAGATTGATGGGACCCAAGTTCGAGCAGTTTCTGGGCCCAGAGTTTGTCGTTGAGGTATTTCATAGTGCCGACTTGGTTGCACTCGCCCAGCGGTTGCTGGATTTGAGCATTGAGCCTTCCGGCCCCGAAGTCCTATCCTGGTTGTGCCGTGCCGCCAAGCGCGAGGCAACCCTGCAGGCTGCTTACAAGTTCGTGACGGACGCTTGGCAGAAAGACCCGGCGTGCATGGCACCTGCTATTGTGCAAACGCAGGCCACCGGGATTTGGCTGTTGGACGACTCTAACCAGATCGTACTGAAGAAGACAGCGGATGCCTGCTGGGAAGATGTCAAAAAGCTGTTTCCTCCTTGGAAGTGGAGAAAGTCATTGAACAGCTTGCAGGACTTTTTTGTGGCTGGCTTGGGCTTGGCCTTGACCTCCACTGTGCAAGAGATGGTTGTCGCCCCGACGACGGCTGCGACGCCCGTCGCCGAAGCTGCCCAGGCAAGCGAACTCAAAGCAGGCAAACCGCTCAAGCGAAGCCACCAAGACTTGTCTGGATCGCTCCCGATGAGAAGCCCAATCGCTCTGAGCACCGACGCGGCAGAGGCCCCCAGAGACAAGGGAACGAAGCGGAAGCTGGAGGCGGAATGTGCAGCAGAAGCTCCGTCCAGCTGCCAGAAGCAGAATCCAGGCGGGATTGCATCTGCAGAGACAGAAACAGAGCTGCCTTTCACTCGGTGCGAGGGTACCGTCTTGTCGGTTCTGAAGGAGAGAGAGAGAGAGAGAGAGAGAGAGAGATAGAGAGTGAGAGAGAGAGAGGAGGAGGAGAAAGAGAGACAGAGATTGCAAGCAAGCAAGCAAGCAAGCCAGCAAGCAAGCAAGCAAGAGAGAGAGAGAGAGAGAGTTGTGTAGTAATATGCATGGACCTCACATGGCTGTCCAAATCCCTTTGCATGTTTCCTTTGAGAGCATACGACCAGCATGACTTAGATATCGCAATTTTATGGCTGTAGCCTTCTTGCTGGTCTATGCTCGTACACTCCCCGTAGCCCAACAAGACGTCGGGAGGACCTGGAGCCCGGGGACGCTGACCCGTCTCCATGCCCGGGAGAAAAAGAGAGAAAAAGAGAGAGAGAGAGAGAGAGAGAGAGCGAGAGAGAGGGAGAGAGAGACGCACAGGAGCGCGCACATGCCTGCCTTTTACCTTGAGCAAGCCAGCAGAGAGAGCCGAGGGAGCGGGAAGCTGCAACTGCTGCCAGGCGGTCAAATGTTCATGGGCCTCTCCTTTGAGCTTGTGTGCGATACAAGTAGCTGTAGCTGTCGTGTCGTTCCTTCTTCGTTTTGCAAATTTTTGCAGCAACAAACGGCCGCGCACAGCAATCTGCCAGTCAAGTTTCAGGGGTGTGTGGGAAGGTCAGGCAGCACAGCTGCGCAAGGTCCAGCTCCAATTCAGGTGAGGCCGGGATATCAACAGCAGTCCTGCTTTCACGGGTGCACCGCATTGGGGGCCTTGGCCAAGTCATATCCTTGATTCCAGCGGTACTTTCATGTCTTGCTTTCATGCTTGTACTGTCAACTGGGCCGGAACCCCGTAACCTTCAGAACTTCAGTGAGGGGTGGATGAACACCACCTTCACACTCCCCGGAAGGGGCCGAGCTGTGACGCAGATGCGGACCGAGGGTGTAGGCCTTCGGGCCAGGGGGGTTGCCCCAAACCCCGAGCAAGGCAAGCAAGAGCGAGCGAGAGAGGGAGAGCCTTCACCGAAACGGTCATACTTGCGCACGGCAGCAGGTGCACGGAGTGTTCTAAACCATCAGATACTGTGGGTGTTTGTTTTAGTGCTCTGGTTTCCCTTTTTGCAGGCGACTTCGCTATGACAATGCCGCCGCTTCCTCGCCTGTCTACGCACGAGATGGAGGTCAACGACGGTGAAGAGGTCCCTACAGGAGGCGGGTTTAGAGTGACGCGCTCTCATTCCTCCCCAGCTTGACTGGCAGTTTTGCTACCTCTGCAAGCCTTACACCGTATAAACCACACACCTCGGCAACTCTTGGCAAGAAGCCGGAAGCGCTCGAGTCCGGTAGCAACCCTCTCAACCACAGTGCCTTTGACATCCCCGTGCAGGCCTAGCTGCAATGCGTTAATAACTATCTCTGTGATCAGGCAGGGTGTGGCGCATGCCTTCGCTGCCTCTCCTGAGCAAGCTTCTGGACGATATCTGCAACTCCACCAACGGTGCCTATGCTTTGCATGGTGCCACTACCAGACAGGAGATATCCGTCTCAGAAATCTGGTTTACTCAATCCTCCGTGAGTTCCAAGTTCGCCCATGGATCGCTGAAGGGTCGGCGGATCGACGAGATCGTTGAGGAGCTAGCAGAGGGCAGGCTGAAACCTTCCGATTTGCCACTGACGGCTGTGAAGTTCGATGCGGTATACTGGACCTTAAACAATCGATCTCTGTATGCTCTGAACAGTGCTTCGAGACGGCTAGGAGGCGCCCTGCGAGCCTCAGTCGCTACCTTTGAGGAGATGTGCCCTGCAACGGCCAAGTTCATCCAGCTGAAGTGCAGCTCCCTCATGGCCCAGAAGGATGCGGAGCTATCTGCCGAGGGGTCTGAGATGGAGATCTTGGAGCTGGAGGACCCAGGGCAGGGTGCCTCCGCCTCAGAGGTGGGGCGGGGACGGGCGGTGAGTTTTTGCAGCTTAGTCCAGTGGTGTTGCAAGGTCCAGAGCTACGAGCCAAAGCTCCAGCAAAGCCGAGTCAAAACCGCCAGAAACCCTAACCCTGATCCAGCAAGGGTTGGCCAGCAGCTAGATCGTGCGGCTCCCTGTTGCCTCTGGCTGATTCAGCCCTCAGGCTGAGGACCAACTGCCCCAGTATGATGCAGCGGAGGAGGAGATGCTGGAGTTTGGTGGAGGCACCGACGCCGTACAAGCCCCTGCCTGAGGTCCTGAAGCGGCTTGATCAAATCGGTCGCTTCGCGGATCGCGACGGATTTGACGCAAGGGCAGCTGCGGAAACAGGAAAAGGTGACCGGGGCGGTGTTTGGGATCCTCTCTGTGCTGTGCTGTGCGAGCTGTGCGAGCTGTGCGAGCTGTGCGAGGCGGACGCTTCCCAGGGCCGAGTGGAAGCGGCCGAGGACGAGGACGCCAGACATCGCTAGACGCTAGTAACGACGCTAGCGGGGAAGCTCGGGCCGCTGGGCCTTGGCCGGAAGGGCTTTGAGTTTTGAAGGTTGCAAGAAGTTCTTCGGAACATGCGCGTGCGCAGCTTGCACTTGCAGGCAGAGCGGCGAATCACAGCCTCATCAGACGAGGTCACGTCCTCGCTGCAGCTTCCTGTTCGGCTGGGCTCCAGAATGTCTTGCACATCTTCTCTGCTCAAACAGTTGACCGTTGATGTGATGCTTGGGGGTGCCTAGAAGGAGAGTGAGGGAGAAAGGAAAGCAAATCAAAGAGCGACAGATACACCGCATTTCCGATGCCACGGCACGGAAAAACTTCAAAAGAACTGTGCCCCGATTCAGGCAAGCAAATTCGGAGTACACCCGCGCAAATCCATGGCGCCCCGAAGCAAAACAAATACCGGAGAACCAGGCGGGCCGATTCAGAAATGGGGCCACCGATTCGGAGAACAGTGTCGGAAACGCCGAGGACCGACCCAGAAGCAGCGCCGAAGCATTCTCCTGCTGCTGCTACTGCTTTCGCTTGGACCGGCTTGCAGCCCCACAACCCTGCAAAGCCCTGCAAAGCCCCTCTTTTTTGAGTTTTGCGCTTGGCCCACGAACGTCTGCACTTGAGGCGTCGCGATTGCTTCCCAACATCTGCTTAGGGTTTGGGGTTTCCGGAGTTACTACTGCTGTTTAGGGTTTGCCAAGCAAAGTGTCTTTTTTGTGGGCAGCCAATTTTGTCTTTTCGGGATTGGGGTTTGCCAATCAATATTTCCGTTTCGTGTTTAGGCTTTTCTTTGCAATTTACATCTTCTTTTGGGGTCTTGGGTTTGTCATCGTCACCCAACATCTCCACTCGTGCATTCGGGGCCGCCTCAACATCCGTTATGGAGGGCTGAGGACTTGCTACCCAACATCACTTTTCTGCTGCCCAACACAATCAGAACAAAAAGGCGGTAAGGCTACGCTTTCCCGACCAACATTTCCCTTTCAGGTTGCGGGCTTAGCGAACAGTTTAGGGTTGGGGGCTTTCCAACCAACATCTCCTTTGGGGGTTTGCCACCCAACTCTCAGGGTTTGCAATCCAGCGTAGTTAGTATAGTATGCATTGTACAATGCACAAGAGGGCTGACCGGGGATCTCATTATTTTGGGCGGCAACCAGACCGGCAAATTTAAGCGTGGTCTGCCTGCCTGGATTCGGGATTCCAAGCTCTTGCTTACGTGAAGGAGGGTGTGGCGGGGGGAGGGGGGGTTAACATGAAGTATTGTTCCATACTTTCAAGAGGATGCTCACCCCGTCGACCATCATCGCACTTGATGCCCTCATCCTGGCCAGAAGCTGTGTTCCCGAGACACCCGCTCGCCGTTACTGTTTTCGGATTTGTCTCCAGTGGTTCCCGAAACTGTTTTGTGTGTTGACGGGCAAGGCTTGTGAATTGCACGCAGGCAGCCGGCATCAGCGCTCCGAGAATCATGGGTCCGGAAGGCCCAAGCCCAGCCACCCGTATTCGCTTGTGTGTTGGGAAGCCCGAGGAACTTGGCAAGCATTTATCGTGACGGGCCTTGATTGCGAGAGTCGCTTAATCGCTGCGCGAGCACAGCTTACAGTTCCTAGAATGCTGAATCCTGCATGCTGCCCTTGCAGAAGTTCGGGCAGGCTTTGCAATCCACTCACGGCCCAACGCAGCGTTGCGACGTCGAGAGGCCTTAAACCAACAAGGGCCAGGACCCAACTCTTGTTTAGGGCTGCCCCCGCATTTTTACAGGGTCTTACCCACAAATCCAAACTTGTAGCTCCTCTGTGTGAAAGCCGTGAGGAACCAAAAGCTTGGCTTCGCAGCAGAAGGGCTGCGGATCATTTATGGGCGACCAAAATCGGCGCGTCTCTCCAGTTGAACCAGTTCTTGAGCTTTCGTTGGAAGAATGCTTGTGGGTGTTTTTTCATGTTGAGCCGATTATCCCTCCAATTCAGGAATTCAAGCAGCAGCGTGTAAGCGTACTCGAGCTGTTTGTGCTGAACTCGTATCTTCTCCGCTCTTTTCCGTTTTCTCTTTTTCGCCTCTGGTTTCTACGAAGAATTCAGCAACATCTAGCAGCGCATGCCTTCTTTCTGCGCTACCTATCTGAGTGTCTATTTGTCCATTCCCTATCTATATTTTGTTCTAGATGTACATATCATGCCATCCGTGGGTTCACTTGCTAGCTGGCGATACTTCGGGTTTTCTCACATGTGCTGTCTTTCGAGGTTTCGCAATTCGTGTGGCCCGAAGTCTATGCTGCACTTATGTTGGAGTTGGAGTGTACCGCACACATACAATCCATTCATGTGTTTTTTCCTTGTCGACCTGTCCAAATCCTATATATGCTATGTAGTGGCCACACAGATGACGGCTTTGCATTTATGCGCTGGACATGCAATACAGTGCATAATGAAGTGTTGCTGTAGTAGGCAGTATGTCGCGCATGATGGCAGATGGAGTCTGTGTGTAATGACAAACCTGTACTCGTAGTAGGAAGTGCAGCAGGTAGCAGGTACACGGTGCACACGACAGAAAAAGAGGCAATATACACGTAAGAAGTTAAGCACGACCTCAGGCAGCAATATCGGTTTATACTGCTGGGCAGCAGGCCTCGCGTCACGTTTAATCAGATAGTTCTCGCCCTACAACTAGGTAAGGCAGGCTGGAAGAAGCCGCCGAGGCTTGCAAGACCCATGCCACTGGGTGTCCATGTCGCAGCACATAGTCAATGACAATATCAACAATATGTGATGCTTGTAACCTCAGGATGTTACAGTCTATGCATATGAGACACTCAGAATCCGGATGCATGAGCATGTATTTCTATGGCATGAGGACATAGAACAGGCCTAGAACGGAAAAGCCTCCTCAGAAGTTCTCAGGCCATGCCGGAGACTTCAACCCCTCAGCCCTTTGCGTGTGTTGGGTCGTGCGCAGCTATCACGGACGCACCGCACACAGCCAGAGAATCTCCCAGAAGCTCCCGAGCACCTGTCAACACGAAGCGGAAAAAGCAGAAGAAGCTCAGGTCAAAGGAAGCTGAACTAGAACTGACGGCTCATGGCACTCTGAGCCTTGCGGCTTCAGCCACCAGCCTCACCCCACTAGCCACTCGATAAAGCATCATCTTATTTCACAAGGTATGACTGACTGGTTGCACGACGCCATGTGTCTCCATGGGCCGCAGCTCCTCGAGTGATTCCACATCCAAGGCCTGTCACCAACTGTGCCACCACGGCAGTGTGTTGCAACTCCTCTCAGAGACTCAGACATGCACGATTCAGGCTGCTAAAAAGAATGGCGACAAGAAGGCCAAAAAGGCCTCAAAGAAAGAGGTGCCTCACTGCAGCTTCATGAATGTCTGCCATGTCCGGCATGTCACGGACATTCGGAGAGGCCAAAAAGGCCAAAAAGGAAGCGAAGAAAGCAAAAAAGCTTGCAAAGCAGATAAAGAAACTCGAGGAGGAAGTGGAGAAGCGGAAACGCCAAATCAAAGGTGAGGTGCAGGCCTAGATGCAAAAACAATTTCATAACGTCGGGTTTGCTGCTATCGTCATGACTTGGACAAGGAAAAGAAAAAGAAGAAGAAGTCTTCATCCTCCTCGTCTTCTTCATCTGCCAAGAAGCAAAAGAAAGGCTCCTACAGCCTGCGCAGCGTTGTAGCGAAGCCGCTGCGAGATTTGTTTGTCAAGTTGGCGCCAGGCTCCAATAGGCCTCTGAACGAAAGTGCCGAGCAGCCGCCCGCACAAGAGGACTTGCTGCCATGGGCTTCGTCTGTTGGGAGTTTACTCGTCTTCGCTTCAAAGGAGCATGCCGTCAGCCAACCACAGGAGGAGCCCGATGCACTCGCCTCGGACACAGTAAAGTCAAGACAAGTCCCGCCAAGGACATGCAGTGGTTGGGCGGTGACCTGGGCTTCGAAGAGGAAAAGTCACCGGAACCCGAGCAACCCGAGCAGTCCAGCTCCGAGGAGTCCAACCCAGAGGTTCACGAGGCAGTCTGCGACCACTGCGCGATGGAGCCGATCGTCGGTCCTCGCTTCAAGTGTGCGATCTGCGAGGACGTGAGCCTCTGCAGAAAGTGTTACAAGCGACGCCAGGAGATCCACAGACCCAGCCACCGTTTCTTCGCGATGAAGCCCATGAAGCACGAGAGTCACGAAAAGCTCCAGAGAATTCGGGGAGATGGTGACGGCGCTGACCATATGACCACGGAGGTGGCGAGAGCTCCGAAGGGCCCCGTTCCAGCCACGGACGCTTCAGGCGCCGCTGCAGAGCAGGCAGGCCCTCTGGGCTCTCTGGGCCCTCTGCACCCTCTTGGCTTTATGGCTCTCGCACCGGCGGTTCCTGCGCCCATTGTCCCAGCCGTGGCACAAGAAGTAGCATCGCAGATGCAAGCACGCTTCCTCGACATGGGAAAGACTTATGCGCCTCGTGGCAGCACGAAGAAGGCAATTAGCTTGGCTGCGCCCTTGCAGATGGGAGTTCTTGAGTGGGTTAGTGAGTGAGCAAGCCGGAGGGATCGAGTGAGCGATCGAGTGAGTTTACATGGGATAGAGTTGTGGGATGGTAAACTGACACGTCTCCCAGCGCGTCCTGAAGCCTTGCGACGTCAGGAAAAGTTGGCAGGACACGGCTATGTTGCTAAGCTGTTGTGGCCCCCCCCCCTCCCCCCCCCGAAGCCTCATCGTCTTGCAGGAGTCCGTCCCGTTGCTGCAAGACCCTTCGAAAAAAGCCATAAAGGCCAGTCCCCAGTTTTGCTTGCTTACTTCTGTGCTCGACCTCGCAGAAGAGCATGCCGATCAGGTGCCCAAGCCGGAGCCGGGCACAAAGGTCGGCAAGCAGATGCTCCGTGGTGCAACTTGCGGCCTTTGCCTTCAACAGGCCGGAGATCGGGTTGCCCAACCCGTCGGGTAACATTAGCAGCTCATGGCTTGTTGATTCGAGGTAGTGGACTCCGCATCTTGGCTATGTCATCATGCAGTGGCAAAGTGCCTGGCCCTATCGTGCAGCGTGCTTAGTTGTCGGAGATCTTGCGAGGAAAGCGGTGTTCTGTGCTTCCGGATTCGGGCGGATGGGACAGCTGCTGGTCTGGACCTCATCAATGTCGGCTGGATCGATGCAGATTGGGGCTCTCAGAGCTGTAGGTCGCTGTAGGTCCTCAGGATCACTGACACCTCGCAGGGATTTGGCATGCGAGTTCGTATAGAGGTCATGCGGTGTCTGCACCATGCCACAAACATAGGTATCTCCGAAACTAGAGAACGCACTGCACGGCGCAGCAGCGAAAGGTGCGAATAATTGCCAGAAAGTAGGGTCACAGTCCGCGCACTCCCTGTGCGTGGCCTGGACCAATGCCTAAACGTGTCTCAAGCAGGAAGATCAGAGGAGACCGGGCATAGCAGCAGGGCCGGTCGGTGAACATGCCACCTGAGTCTCAGCACAAAGGAGGGAAAAAGTTGGCCTGGGTGGTTTGTTTTTGCAGTTCGGCGCATGCTTCTGCGAGCCTTAGGTTGCAGCAAGAGCGTGTGCTTCCCTTGCATGGCCCGCGCATCCTCCCGCATGTTTGGAAAGGCAGGGCTTGTGCTGAGCCGTCGCATTTTTTGTAAAGTCAGTTTGGGCAGGTCCGTGTGAACAAGGAGATCTGGGTGGCCATGGGGGCACAGGCTTGGTGGATGCACGAGCGGTGCATGACAGCAGAAGAAGTCACGGAGCACGCTGAGCTGGTGAAGTCAGCAGCCTCAGAACGGCCGTTGCATATCCCGGGTCCGGAGCTTTCGGGAAACCTCAGGTCCACGGGCTTGGAGGAAAGCCTCAAGGTGAGTGCAAAGCTCCCGAAGGGCTGGATCAGCAAGATTTCCAAGACCACTGGCAAGGTTTACTACGTCAACGAAGCTTGGCGCTGACCAGAACTTGCTTCAGTGCATGGAGACGGGCAGTCGACATTCCTAGGCTGAGTCAGAGCGTGTGCAAGCGCTGAGGCAAAGAAAGGGAAGACACAGTGGACGCTGCCAGAAGAGGAGGTCGAAGAGACCGAAGAGACCCACACAATCCAGCCCCAGCCTGCCGCGCACCCAGCATCTAGCTGCTAGGTTTTCTGTTCCGGTTCAGGCTAGTCTCACTACCTCTGCATGGCAGGATGAAGTGTCGAAAGATGAAACTGAAGACAATGGAGCCGAGAAGCCGCAAAACGGCCAGGAAGAGCTCACAGAGCTTTGACTTTCACGTTGTACACAGCTCGTAGCGGGGCAGCCAGCGCCTCTGGCCACTGCTTCTGGTACGGAGTAAGATTGTGGGCTGAAAGATTTTTTGCATCGCTCTGAGATCTTGTTTGGTTTTGCTGGATACCTGAAAATGAAGAGCCTCTCTCGATGACGACGATGCATGGTACCGTGGCTGTGTTAGGATCCTGGCTCGTGATTCAGAGTGCCCGTTCGCGCCGCGGCTGGGACCCTCCATCCTCCTTGCAATGCCTCGGCAGCAAGGGGCTCAGAAGATGACGTTTTCTCTTCCGTATCCTGAAAGACTGACCGTGGGAAGCTGACACGCACCCACAAGGTATCGCCTGTCCACGGCTTCGGCTTACAGCATTTATGAGATGTGCCACGGCCAGTGCCTAGTAAAGCTTTTCTAGATTCACGGAGCTGCCTGATCTCTTTTCCGCAACAGCGAGAACTGTGGGGTTTTCAGCCACAATAAGGTTTGGGGCAGATTGGGGCTCAGGTTCCGGCGGTTTCATGGCGGGGGGCAGGGCGAAAGTTCCCGAACATGGCAACCCATTTACAGCTCTGTCAGCCTTTTCTGGTGCCATATAATGTGAACCCAACGACATCCCCATTCCGCTGTTGGGGATGTTCGATGGGAGTATTTGCATCGACGTTTCTGTTTCGATTGCTAGGTACGCCGAGGACTGGTCGGCCCTCCCAGGGCACGATGGCGAAGACAGAGATGACTCGGAGGCAGGCCGTTGCTAATGTACATGTGCCAGGCTTTTCTGTTTCGTTTCATCCCGCAGACGGCCTTCTCGCTTGCAAGCAAAGCATGCACTCACGAGCCTGGGCCCAAGTAACAAGCTGTTTGGATTGGCTTATGTGCGACATTGAGGACAGGCTCGGTCTTTGTTTCTTCGCCTGCACACAATGCCTACTCGTAAGAATGTCTGACAGACAACGTTTCAACCCCAAAACCATGGGTCGCCTTTGGCTCCAGGTGTCGAAGAACTGCAGGGCACACAAGACATTCAGCAAGCATGTACAGTAGAGTCAGTCTTTTCAGCCAAGCTCAGTTGTTTACATCTCGTCCTCTGCAGAGTGGAACTTGAAGCGTCCCGTGCACCTGGTGCCAACATGGCTTTTCAGCTGCATGGACGAGCTCGGCTCCCAGTTTGGTTCACCGGTTTCTCGGTCCTGCGCCTCCTTTCTGTGCAGGTCAGGCTTCTCGCAAGCAGTCGAGGCTGCTCCGCTTTCAGAGCTCTGCAAGCCAAAAACGACACTTTCCCAACTGCTGCAGGGCTCCCCATTCTCCCGTGATGTCCAACGATGTGTGTCCCGTCAGCAGCGGGTTTCGGGGGTGGGTGGGGGGGGGGCCTGCCGCGACCTTTGCTTCCGCTCAGGCACCGAGTTGACATCTCCGTTCCGGGCCAGGCCGGGTCCCAAGGAGTTCACGGGCGTTCGGAGCAAGTCGTGGCGCAAAAGGGCGCGAAATGGCGATTTCGATTTCTCCAGGTGCCAATTGCACCGGAGGACCATGCGGAGTTGGAGGCCACGCTGCTACAGGATGTGTCAGGGTAAAGCAGGACATGCAAACAGTGCACAATTCCGAACCGCAGCCACCTGCAGCTTAAAACTGCGAACATACTCGTCTCATCAGCAACACACATGTCTGTGTTAATCCCGAGTGGCTGCAGCCTGCAGCATATGTCTGAAGTACTCCTGGCTTACATGCTTGCTTGTGCAGCCCGAAATCTCCGATCGTTGCAGTGTAGCAGACGTGGGTGTCCCGTCGCAGCAGATCATAGCTAGAGGTCGAGCTTTCCACATCCAGTTTGGGTTGCAGGCTTTACTTTCGAGCCACTGATTTGTCCGAATGCCGCATGCGCTGGCGATGGCGACGATTCCTGGTTCCAAGCCTTGCGACCATTGCAGGACTTTTCGGGCTGCTGTGGCTGTGAAAGCCAGCAAAACAGTGAGAGGTGCAAGGCCAGTTTGAACGAATAACACACAAGGCGTGATGGGGAGAGACAATGCAGGTAGAACCAGGCTGAAGGAGATACACATCTCGAAGAAGGCGGTGGATTGCATTGACTCCATGCCATGACTCTACTAGTTCTAGCCGCCAAAACAGAAGCGAGACACTGCACAACAATTTTCGGGGTCGGAATGACCTGTCAAGTTTCGTTTGTCTCATTCTGGAGAAACAGTGAGCGATTTCCGCGGGCATGGCCTCTGAGGAGAGGGGGCACGGCGAAAGAATCGAAGCAAATGCGTGAGGTTTTGGTTGCTGTGCCGGCACCGAACTGGGGATGTGGATGGGGATGTGGATGGTTGGGGGCATGATCTCGTGGGCAAGCAGGTGCTTGCGGTGGCGGAAGTCTTGCCAGGCGTGCTTGAACTGTTCTACACAGGTCGTACGTGGCATCACGCAGGGCGGAGCACGGGGTGGTAGGGTTTGAAGAGGATTTCTTAAGCCATGGACATGTTGTTTTGACGGAGGAGGCTTGGCGCTGCTGGCGCTCTGGGAAAACTTCAGCTGGCTCGACCGCTCAGGCAGGAGGAAGGCACAAACATTGAGAGTCACGGTCGGCTTGCAGGGCCGATGACAGGTGCAGAGCATGAGGCCGTGGCCGTGCAGGCGGAGTTGAAGGCGCGGCTTCAACGCCTGGAGAAGAGCCACCAGGAGACCTTCGGAGACTTACGAAATCAGGAAGTGGTCGCAGCCCAGTGTCCCCAGTTGCTTCGCTTCTAGTAGTGATTTCCCCAGTGTTGTCAAGGATGAGGTGGCGGACCTTCGGCGCGAGATTTCTGAGTTGAGGCACGGGCAGCGCCAAGCCCAGGCGAGGTATCAGGGCGTGTGATTGCTGAGTCTTGCAGGGCGGCTATGGCATCGAAGCCTTCCCTGCCACGGGCCACGGACGTGGACGTAGATCCTCCGGACCAAGCCACCTTGCCGGCTAGTCGGGAGGGGCTTGGTGCAAATCGAGCTCAGACCCTTGAGGCCTCGTCCAAGGTGCCCTGGCAGTCTCAGCCAAAAGAGGCTGCGCAAGGTCTTTGCAACATCTTTGTAATGTGGAACTATCCCAGCGGGCCGCCGCTGCAACACAGCTGCACTTGATACATGTTCTGCATGCTGCAGGGCACCAGCTCGCAAGTCTTCATATTGATATCACGTCATGCTCAGGTTCATCTCGAAGAACTTGGAGTCCTGGCTGCACTACTCGCATGGACGTTGCCACTTCCCGTGGATGATCAACGATACGAATATCCGAGTGCCCTAGCTTCATGGGCTGAACCTCATACGCAGCAAGGGGCGGCTTTCGATGTCAACTGGCATTGCTTCTGCAGGCTTTTATTCCGGATTTGCCAGCAGAGTTTGAGCGCATGCCATACGACGCCGCCAAGTCTGACATTGTCCGGTGCGGCGAATGGTATGCATGAGAAATCCGAAGCAGGGTGCACACCATCTGTTTCCGGCTGTCATTCTTACATGCTGTGTGAGGTACGCACTGCTGTATCACCATGGAGGGATGTATTTGGATACTGACCACGGCTCAGCTTGTCATTCAAAAGCCCGGAGGTTTTGGTCATATCTCCAACTTTGCCGGACGGCCGAAGATCGCGCTTGAGTCTCTCAGGATTTTCTTGTAGCCAAAGACTTGGCCCCTATTCTGGATCGCATCAATGACCACGACCTGATCTCCTATACGACCTCGGGCCAGTCATGTCGTCGCGGCAGTTTCAGCACCTCGAAGAACATGGGAGTGCAGACTGGCATTTCTGAGCGTCGAAAAAAGCCCAGGCTCCAATTTCCTCGCTGGCCGGAAGGGCAGCTTGCTCTACAAAGCCGTGTGGGAGGGCCAGAAGCAAGTGCTTTGCATGCAGAAGAGCAGAGAACACCCTAGGGCGGTGACACAACACATCCAGAACGACCAGATTCAGCTGCTAAGGCAATGACCAGCCATTGTGATGACTCTCTTAAGGCCAATGAAAAGAAGGCCGGGCAAGGTTCCAACTAGAGCTTGTGACAAGAGGAACTCAAGGCGGGCGACGGATTGGAGTCTCCTACATCCCCACGTGAGATCCCCGCACTTTGCGCAATAAAGCCATGCCCCGCGAAGCGGGAAAGGGGCCGGGATCATTCGACAGGCTGTTTTTTTTGCACGGTGCCGCCAATCGGCTCCGATCAGATCCTACAGAGCGGGGAACTTGCTCAAACATCAGGATCACTTCGTCATCAATCACAAGACCAAACAAGTGAATTCAGATGATGGGCGGCGACCACAAAACCCAAGAAAAGAGTGACTGGCTTTCCCAAAATCCAATCGACTGGTCGCCCAAGAACCCAAAAACCGCCTACTAACATCTACTGACCGCACCTTGGAATCATGGGTTAATTTTTTCTAATTTCAAATAGCTCGTTCAGCCCTATAGGCCCACAAGGGGATCCGATTCGCAGCCATGCTGAGTCGAGTTTCTGCTGGCCGGATGGTGTTTGCTGATCCTGTTCCAGCTTGGCACATTCGAAATAGGTAAACCGCTACGGGTTTCCAGCTCCACTGATCACGTGGCAGTTTTCCTGACGACACAAGTAAGAACAACGACCGTGAAGGGACGAAGTCAGTGGCCCAATAAAGGATTGCAGCCAGGTCTGCTGTGCGGATGACGTAACACGCCAGTGTCACATCCCGTGGGCTGGTATTGGGGAGAACATAGCCCACCCTGTGCACCTCGGAGCGCGATTGTCCAGCGTTTTTGGGTTGCATGCATGCATGCATGCACCCTGTGCATTGAAAATCCGAGGCTAAAGGATCTGCTATCCAAGGGAAGAGCGCTGAAGATTCATTGTTTCGAAGGCTGACCTTCCGTGCAGCGGTGCTCATGGTGCTGGTGTGCTTTTTGAGTGCACTTGCTGGTGCTGTTGGTACCGGTATCGCGCCCCCTCCCCTGCCGCTAGTTGCATTTCCAGATCACGCAGAGTAATTTATTGGTTCCGGCATACCTCTCACGACGATGTTATAGTACTTGTAAGTGAGTAAAAGCCAGGCCACGTTTCCAGATGCTGAGTGCAGGTGACGAGAGCTTCGTGCCAGGGAACTTCCAAATGATTATAGAGAAGACCCCCTCTCTCCAAAGTGCAGTGCCTCGGTACGTCGTTCAGGACATGCCTCCAATGCCTGCCCTCCCTGCAAGTTTGCCCGTTGCAAGGTCCAGGCTTTTCAGCGTGGCGGCGCAAGAGCCTTTGCCATTTCCACCGGGTGGTTTTTGCTTGACAGTGCGGTGGTTAAGCAAAGCAGGGCTGAAGCGAACAGTTGCTTGTGAGAAGAGGAGGTGTTTGTAGCGGTTTCGCCCAAGGTGAAGAACCCTATGGATCGGATCATGTACCATTTGTTTGCATCCCTGGGCTTCGCTGCAAGATATGATGGTGCTGCGCTGTTTGATGAATCTACATTCGTGGGAGCTCTGTTCCGCGCCCTGGCCAAATGTGGTCGCCCTGGAAGAGCTGTCCTTGTGCTGTGCTGGTGCAAGGCAAGAGCGTGGGCAGTTTCACTGCAAGGGCCTCGGGCCTCGGGTTTGCGAGTCAGTGCAGGGGTGCAGGGCAGTGCAGGGTGCCTCATTGCCTCAGTCCTTGGCAGGAGATCCCCCGGGATCCTCTGGAAGATGGGCCCGGTGCCATTTGTGCAAGTGACGGCGGCATCTGCCAGTGTAAGGGCAAAGCACGGCTCCCAGATGTAGCCGGGACGTGTCCGCGCCGGAGAGAAAGAGAGAAGGAAGGAAGAGATAGATGAAGCAGGAATGGCGAAGACGCGGGACTGGAGACATGCTGAAGTGAGGTCTTCTTCGGCCGGCGTTTCGTGAACGACCAGACTGAGCCCAAGGCTGAGCTAAAGGATCTCGTGAAAAGGAAACACGCTGTCAAAGATGTAGACGGGGAAATCAGCTGCACGGTGGCCGTCTTCGGAGACCCTCTTTTCACGGTGCCAAAGCATTGCATCTGCCAGCCCGGGTCTTCGAAGGAAAAGAGTGCTTACGCAAGTTTGTGCTGAGCAGTTTGCATTGAAGTGCCTGGTGACGGCACGCATCCTCCGCTGCTCCGTTGAATGTGATAGGCTTCCACTGCGCGGGGAGGCGAGAACATGTGGGCTGTAGTCTTTCCATGTCTTTCCTTGACTGAAATGCTTCGATATTGGGACTTGGGATTGCGGAATCGTGATGTTCCGTTTACATGGAATTAAACGAATGCCCATGCCAATTCGACGCTTGATGCGTCCAAAGCTGGGCCTAGCAGAGTTTCTCGGTTTAGGCTTAGGGCAGAGCCTTCGCCGGTGCCGCCTGGTGCTTCAAGGTGACAGCCTGGCACGCTCTGAGACCGCGGATACCGGAGCCACTGCCTCTGCCATCGCTACCTTGCCATTCCGCTTCCCCATGATCCGAGAGACCGAGATGCAAACCCAGGTCTCTGACCACCCGAAGCTGCAGCCACGCAGTGTTTGGGGACCCGCCAGGATGTTTGTGCATTCAGCCTTCAGCTGTGCACGCTGACCTCATAGACAGCCGTAGTGCAGGAGCAAGCCACCTGCGAAGCCGGACAAGGCATGGCACGTCAAATCCCGGGGTGCCTCCTTATGAGTCGGAGCTGACTACTGAGCGTTGAGACCTTGAAGTGGGCAGCAGAAGCCGACAGGAGGTGGCGACGCTGACGCTTCCCTCGGAAGGTGGGAGGAATGCAACTAATCAGAGGGTCCCTCCCTTGCCGCTGCACCCAGGATCGGTGGGACCGGTGCCACGAGGACGGAGCCAGCAGGGGGTGCTGGAGAAGGTTCTGTCGTCGGAGAGCGCCTTAGTCAACGGCTGGGAGGATGAGATTCGGAGCCTCTTCTGCTTTTTCCAGCATTAGATCGTGACAGATGGCCGTGGTAGTTGTCTTACGCTGCAGACTGGCACCGAGGATGTGGTGCCGGGCTCTCTGTGAAGACTGGCGCTTCCTGACGCTGACCACCGTACTGACCTTTGGTGCCCTTCTCGGGGATGACCTGCGGCTTCTGGCGACAGGCCTGGATGTTGCATGCACTGGCAAACGCAACGGGCAGACTACTTCTTGAGCGTGCAGGCAAAGAAGCTGACAATTTCTTCAACGTCTTGATTGTTGTGGCCTTTACCGTTTTCACAGTGGAGATCATAGCGGCTTCCTTGGGCGATCGGTCCTACCTGTTTAGCTTCTTCTTTTACCTTGATGCTGGGATGCATTTATCGTGATTCAATCCTAGGGAGGCAACCAGGTGGCATGCATGCTGATGCGCTTCCGTCCGCGAGCATCGTCTTCTTGAGGATACGCTGGCAACTGTGACCATGCTTGTAGACCTCACTTGGTTTGGAAATTTGCTCTACTGCAAAGACTACAGCTCGTTTAGCCCCTTGGAGCACTGAAGTCCGAGTGTGTTTTGGGACTCAGATCTGCATCGTCCGACGATAAGGCGGTGCAACAGCAGGCAGCTTGGAAGGAGCAGTCGCAACCCTGGCCGACACTCGTGCAGCGCGGACGGTTCGCATCCTGCGGCAGCTCGCCTGGCACCGACGATTCGGTTGATTTTTGCAGCTTCATTTTGCAGTTGAGGCTCATACGGCTTGGGAAGTTTCTGGGCTGCATCACCGCAGATGCAGGCACCCAAGTCGATTCCAATCTCTGGCTGAGGCTGTACAAGTTTTACCAGCGGGGCATGGAGATTGCCAAATCAACCGAGCGCCTCTATGCAGTTCCTCCGGGCAATCCCAACGAGGCCGCGGGTGTGGCGGTAGACGCCGGAGATGCAGCAAGTAGCGCCGGTAGCGCCCACTCCGGCCCTTCGGAAGGAGATGTGGGACTTGACGGAGTCGGGCTACCACGACAACAAGGAGGACTCAGAGATCGATGGCCAAGCAGAAACCAGATGCTCAATGGCACATACCTGACAGCCCGTGGCATGAGCAGGCATGAACTGGGGCTGCACCGAGGAGTTGGTAAGAAGCTCTCCAACATGACCTCGAGAAGGGTCATCGTGCTGACTCTCATTATGCTCTTCTGTGCCCCGGATCTAGTTTAGAAGCGGGCCATTCTCGACACACGGATTGCTTGAACGCAGATGTGGCATCAGGTTCCGACTTCTTCAACGCGGAGAGCTGGGGACAAGAGTTCAAGAGCTCTGGGGCTATGGGAGCGGACCTTGTCTACGAGCTGATTGCCTGCATATGCACGCCACAACATCACTTCTCACATGTCTTCTCAGACTTCTCCCTGTCTTGTAGCAGAAGATGCCCCATCGGCTGGCAGAATGTGGCTCAGGCGATTTCGATCCTGGTGCCCTACAGCCATTCCTGCTCCTGGGCATCGAAACAGAACCTAGAATCCCGCAGCCAATCCTTTGCTCCGAGAAAAGCTTAATATGTGGTCGGGGCTGGTGCGGTTGCAGAGCATATGCTTGGCTCTGCTGAGGGAATACCATGGTGCCTGCAAGCTTCTCCAGATGAGACTCCTGTCAACCCGGAAGAAGAGTATCTCAACTGCACTCAGCCGTCCACGTTGCAGTGGGTAGCTAGTAGTGTCAAATGACAGAAGCTTGCAGTTCCTGGGTGCCGCTGACGACAAGGCGCAGCTGGTACGAGCAGTACCTGGTGAACTTCGTTCGTAGCCACTTGAGCAGCTGGACGGCAGTAGCTAGCCACTGATTTCGTGTCTGTGAACCTGTGGGATGGTGTCGACGTGCGAGGCGGCTCGTTTGCGTGGCGTCGTGCTCTCAGAACATCTCCACAATCGTGACATTTCTGGCCACTGAACGTCGCTGCGGCTACAGGTTTGTACTGGTTGGGCGTCAAGTCTGAAACAATGCTGGCACACAATGGAAGTGAAACGACAGCAGAATCTTGGCAGGGTCGTGTTTGCGCAGAGAAGTGGGAAGGCTTGAGTGGGCGGTGGCGAGTGGCAAATGATGTCACGTGAGGCCTTCCTCGGTTCTCTCGGACGATTGAACCAAGATCGTTTTCTGGGAACGGCACTCCCCGAGGACGCAAGCGACTTCAGGAGAGCCTCCACTGAACACCCTTCCAGCGCAGGACGAGCTCTGGCGCTGGGACGAGTTCAGCTCCTGGGACCCACATGGGCCCATTCCAGAAGAGGCCCTCTGTCAAAAAGCGAGGACGAGGTGTCAGCTGAGGAGGGATGAGGTGGTTTTTGCGGAGTGCAGGTGAAGAAGCGCCTCGCAGATCCCTGGCGAGAGCAATGCCTGGGCTTCTATGGCGTTCCTGTCTCTCCCGAGAGTTTCTCGGACCCCAACGCCAAGCACACTTGTGTGCCTTGTGTGCCAGATTGTGCCAGTGTGCATGTGGCTTTGAAGGCCAAACCTTCACTTTGTCGACGGCCTGCTCTGTGACAGATACGCTCCGTTGCAACGAGGCCCGTCCGACCTCGGCCTCGCCTCCGTCGGCCTTCCGAATGCGTGAAGAGCCCTGCGCAGGTGCACTACAACACCCCCATGGCAAAGACCGGAGAGGAGAGGGGCAACGAAGCTTCACAGCATGGAGCGGTGTCATGAAGTGTCACTCAGCTGCCCGTTTGTGTCATTGGAACCCAAGCAAGCAGCTGAGGTGGATTTGCTATTCGCCTTCGACACACGGCCGGTAACGCAGAGTGCTGCTGGCTTGAACATGCCCGTTCCTCAAAGCGATTCGCCGATTCGCCGATGCACCGCCTCCCTCGCTGTCTTGCTTCTTGCGCAGGCTGCAGACTTGCTTTATTTGTCTCGCTTTGGCTGCCGGTGCGATCTCCTTCGCACGGGACGCCCATGCACTGCTCCTGGGGCCACTCGAGCGGATCCTCGTGAAGCTCGAGGCAAAGAGAGCCGAACTTCCGAAACATCCCCACGGAAGTGCGGCATGCGCTGCTTCAGAAACGAGAGGCCATCAGGAAGAACCCTCTGCATGCGATGAAGCTGGGTGACATCGACTTCAGGCCGGTCGCTGTCGGTCTCGCCTTGGCCTGCGACTGTCTCTATGCCGCCCCTGCGTAGGATGCAAGAACTTGAAGAGGCCGAGGAGGCCAACAGGCAACAGGTCGGCAAGATCTTTAAGCATTGCTGAAACTGTCAAAAGAACTTCGTAAGATGGAGCGAGACCATTGGACCATGGTGTGGGAGTTCGGGAGTTGCTGTGGTTCCGAGTTCTGAAGCCAATGCCAGTTGAGGAACAACGGGCTGCAGGAACAAAGGGCAGACGGAGTAGACAGTTGGCTTGTTTGGTCGTAAGTTCGGCCTAAGGCAAGGATGCTGTCGGAAGAAGAAGGAGACCAACGATTTAGAAACGCTCGAGACAGCGATCTTGGAGAGGACGGGGGGGGGGTTGGACGGGAAGCGGGTTTGACACGCGGGCTGTCGTCGGAGAATGCCGGACTATCCTGTGCATCCTGTCCTGAAAGCTTCCAGGACCCTTATCAAGCTTGGTGGTCTGCTGGCGCTCGGCTTTGGAGAGGACAGGGAAGGGTGTTTCGGACACTTCGAAGAGAACATTGATTGCCCTTGCCCTGCGAGGCGGGCGCAGAGATCATCGTCCACAACATGCAGGGCGGAGCGACCGCCGAGCTGAACGCGATGGTGCCAGGCCAATTTGGGCCCTGGCTGCCATGGCTAGCCATCTTGCGCATAGTGCGATGCAGGCCAGGAAGTAGAGGCCGTGTTTGGCTTCTGCAGCATCCGCAACTTCACCGATGCCACTGACGTGCTGAAGGAGAAGGTGCGGGGGAGCAGGGGATGCCGCTTCTCGAAAGAGTGGGATTCGCAGTGTGAAAGCTCACTAGGTGATGGTCTTCGTCAACCAGGTCAGTGAGATCGTGCACGGTGGGGACCCCACCCAGTTTGGTTGTACAAGTGCCGGCCGGCTTTGCAGAACCACAGGCATTTGCGACACCTACCATGGCTCGCCCAACCAAAACATTGGCGGCAACTCTTTCCTGGTGGAGTCTTGACTTTGGATTGATAGCATGTCACAAGCGGCCACGCTTGCATGTAGGTGTTGCTGATCTGCAAGGTCTGGCGTTTGCGTGGGAAAGACGCAGAGGTTAGAAGCAAGATCGCAGACATGGCGGTGATGTCCTTTGTGGCGCGGCAGTGTCAGGAACGTGCACAGTCAAATGCAGCCATGATGCGTAACCGCGTGAATCTGCTCTCTTTCACACGCAGTCCGGGGTTGTGCGGGCTCGAGGTTTGCATCACGATCGAAGTGCAGAAGTCAAACATCCTGGCCACCTATCGAACTCACCCTGGGCTCCAACAGCGCTTCCCAGACTTCCGAGCCGGTGAACTCAGAGGGAAGAGAGAGGATCGGGACGGGTCTTCGCGAAGCTGTTTCGAGGTCTCACTAGGCTTTGGCCTGCACTGCGGCTGGGCCATTGAGGCTGGGCAAGGCTAGTTCCAAACTCTGGTGGTCGTAGGTTGTGCTGGCCCGCCCGTAGATGGCCTCAAGAAAGACGGTCAGATCCACAGAGCCGGCTTAATGCCGAAGCACCAGCGATGCAAAAGGAGAGAACTGGCTCTAACATGGCGAGAGTCTCGGACTCCACCGCCCCCCGAGCGCAGTGCTATTCAGGATGTTCCTGAGCCAGTTCAACTCCAAAACACGCAGCTAGAGGTCAAGAATGGAGGTCAATGATGGAGATGTTGGAGACAACCTTGATTCATGTGAGATGTCCAGTATCCAGTGTCCGAAGTAGCCCTGGGCCACAATCGAGGCCGCCAGGCCGATTGCGCAATTCGCGCTGATGGTCATGCATTGTCTTATACATCAAACACCAGTCTGGGGTCGGTGGGGTGCCGTCGTGCACTCGGGAACCGTTGTTGGGCTCAGGGCGCGATCGGCAGCGAGTACAAGATCGACGCGTCCTACTTGCCACTCAGCGGTCACAAGTTGTGAGCTACGGGCCGCGGGCCGCCTCGTTGCAGAGGTCTCCGAATGTGAACGTGGCCTCACAGCTCGAAGCGGCTTCGACACAGCTACAGCTCTGGATGCTTATGTCGAGCTTCATGGTGAAGCTCTGCTCCTTGATTGTATTCGACGCATGCTCGTAGCTGCTAGTATGCCAATCGCAAGCCCTGCTGTCGACTTGTCAATTGAGGCAGCAAGGAGCTGATGGAGTACCTTCGCATGGTCGACCATGTCATGCTGGAAGGCCTTGCGATACGTAAACCCAGTAAACCAGGTGTGCTCTTCGCATCTCTTTCTCACTCTCGCTCCGTATTCTTGTGCAGAGGCTCCAAGAAATGCCTGCGGCTTAGACCCGACAGGGAGCTTTGTTTAGTGGCCTCGATCCACTTCAGCTTCGGTTTGGGTTCATGCTCGGACGGCGCGACCGCATGGGGGCCTCTGAGGCTTGCGCCTCTTCACTTTGGACCTCGATCACGCGAAGATCCACGTGAAGCCACGACTGCGAGGCCGCAAGAAGGTGCGGAACCCTCACGAAGGAAGAGATGGGGAGAGAGAGAGAGAGAGAGACAGAGGCGGCGGAAGCCTCATTTCCTTCCCTGTGCTGACAAAGAGAACTTCGACCCTAAGCAGTGTCACACCGACAGCCCAACCTGGCCGTGGACGCTGGACGTACGCGGCCGCTGCTTTGAAGCCTCCACCACTCAGGACACCTTCAAGCTCCGCAGGAAGAAGGAGAGAAGGAGAGCGAGCGAGAGAGGCGGCAGAGAGAGCGAGAGAGTGTCTGCTCCAGGGCACGGGGGCACCGTCAGAGTCTGGGACTTTTTGCGGGATCTTTCCGAGGTCTACAACCGCTACAAGGTCAGACAGATGAGGGAAGCAGTAAAAAACGAGTGGCCTGGCTGCAGTCACTACTGGGACGGGCTTCGTTCGTCGACTCCTTTCGAGGCTGTGGACTGCAGACTTTAACTTGTGCGAGACGTTGGCAAACCACTCGGACTTCGTGGTGATGCGTGACTCCTACTCCAAGGAGCCCTGCATGTCTTTTTTTTTTGTTTTTGTTTTTATCCTTTGGGCATGCTTTGAGTGAGCCTCAGCTGAGGGAACTGCAGAGTGACAGGAGTTCTTCGAGAGATTCGCCGTGGGGTTTCGCAACTACGAAGCCGGTGAGTGGCTGGTAGCTCGGGACCTCTTCCTGACCTGCCACTACTCAGAGGCCTCGGTCTGCCTTTATTTGCAGTCTTTCGAATAGCAACTATTCCAACGGGCTTGGGCCAACCCGTTTTCGGTCAGGAGAGCTGCAAAAACAGCGACACGCAGCCACAGCCACGGCCACAAGACGGCCCAGTGCACGACCCAGGGACCGAGTGTACAGAAGCACATCTAAGCACTGCGAGCCAGAACTTAATTATCGCGTAGAAAACGAGAGTCGCTCAGCGAGCGCAGCAAACATTTTTTTGCTTCCGAAGGTCAAAGCCCTTCTGGGCTTCATGGAGAAGTCACTCGGCGCTTCAAGGAGTTTCTAAGTGAAAGCTTGAGATCTGGGAGCCCCCACGGCAGGTACGACTATGAGCCGCCTTTGGATTGGCAAGGGTATCGTCATCTCTAAGCAAACGAAGGCGACTGCCAGGGCGCGCGGTTTTTCCCATCCATGTTGGGCCAGCTAGGCTCCGTCTCGTCTCAAGCCCCTCAGATTTCCTCAGCACGTCCTCAGCCTCTGTCAGGATCGAAGATCGTCGAAGCGGGCGAAGCCCTCCGCAACATCTTCACCATTGCACCATGCATTGTCAAGATCTCGTGCCGGGTCCAAGAAGCGAGAACACTGGACGAACTAGTACTATGCTCGTCACTGCATGCAGTCTGCCATGGAGCGTAGTCAGTTTTGGACCTCGGTGGGCCTCGCCGGCAGCCGTAGATGTTGTTTTCACCGTCGGTTCGTTGCTTGCAGTTTCGCCACAGGCGGGTGCAAACACATATTCCGTAAAGCCATTACATGCTGCGACTCGCTGGCGGCCCAGGCATCTGATGGAATGCAAGGACAAATTCGAAATCACATTTTGCCACAGTGCAACAGGGAAAGCACGGCAGGTAAGATGAGAAGCCGTCTCAACGGAACACTTGCTACCAGTACTTGAGGTACACGGGATCGTCCGGAGCCAGCAGCCGAAAGCATGCCTGGTCCCACAACTTGCCATTTCTGAAGGTCCCAGTTTGATCGCCAGAATAAGTGAAAAAGTGGTTTCCAGGCAGCTCATTGAATGTCCTCTGTGAGGATAATAGCGTTCCTCATGGCAGTTCCTATCCTGCTTTGTCACAGCTCCTCGAAGGGGAGCGCTTGTCTCACATCTACCTATGAGAGTCAAGCAGCACGGTTTGTCACAGCCCGGTTTGTCACAGCCAGTGTCAGAGAGCAGACCTAGCAGACCTAGCATGCCCTGTCCCCAGCCACTGGCTGAAATGCTTGGATCTTGAAGCTGTGCAATCCTGGGGCTCGTCCAGCTCGACTCAGATTTATTCTGAATGCACCTCGTGCACTAAGTCGAAATGTGTTGCAGTGGATTGATGAGGAGCTAGCGAGGTTCTTGCGACACTCGCAGGCCATTCTTCACACAAAGTCCCCTGGCACGGGCATTGTTCGAACTAGCAACCGGACTCAGGTCCACGATGCCCTGCAAGCCAAGGCGGCTTTAGCTCTGATTTCGGATTGCTGCCTTGAACGCGTTGCCGGTTGACGCGGCTCACAAGCCTTCGGGGAGTGCCGGGCCGCATCTGAAGCAGGCTAGGCGAGTGGACCGTGGAGGATGTGGTGCACTGGTCTTTGACGACAACTTTGTCTCCAGAGGCCTGGTAAAGGGTTCTAAGCATGCAGGGTAAGGTCTAGGCACTCTGCAATCGTGCACAGGATGTCGCTGGCAGTAGCATGACTTCTGAACGACTGCATGCTGCCGGCCGTTTCTGCAGCTGTCTCCGACTAGCAGTGGCATGGCCTGATAGCTCGGCCTGGCCAGAACCTTACACGCTGACAGCTGACAACTGTGTTTTTCTGGGCGATTCAACCCAACAACCCGCACAAAACAAGAGTCACTGATCAAAGTGTCGAGATCAGGGATCAGGCCGTCCTTTGTTCAGCCTGTTTTGTTAGTTTGGTTTGGTTGGGTTTAGGTTCGCGTGGTGTCGACCTGATCCAGGACTGTAGTGATCCCAACTGTAGTGCCGAAAGACCTCGTCTGGCAGAGTCCGAGTTGCGAGAGCGTAAAGACGTCTCGCGGCAATTCAAGGCCAGATGGCAGCTGTTGGTGCCCAGCTCTTGGTCTTCTGAAGTCTTGCAGGGTGAAGTGAGTCCGTATTGTGCGCACTCGCCTTAGGTGGTGCTGTGGCCACTGCTGGCTTTCCTGGCTGTCTTCGTGTAAGGCGCTTAGGAGTGAGTGCTCCAGCCTGTAGAGTCATGAGCTGTAAAATATTGTAAAATTGTAGCCCGCACTTCTGGGCTGTAAGCATGTGTAGCTTGGATACTGCCTGGTGCAGACACGCCTTCGATTCAGTAATTTTGTGGTTGCCGACATCGGCACCTGAAAGGACACCTTGGTTTGAAGTGTGCTCCAGGGGGCCATCCTGAGAGTATCCGAGCGTTTGAATGTGTGAGACAAGCACATCTCCCTAGTCCTGGAACCGACGATGTGCTAATTGGCTTGGTGGATTGGATCCCTCCCGTGCACACCCGCTTGGCTTGTCCTCACCACAGGCATGTGTTATGATGGTGGTGCGGTGGGTTCTGCGGATATCCTCATTGCCGTCAGTACTGGATTGTTCTTTCATTGTTATGGGCTTCTACTCTGATGTGATGTGGCTCTTTCGTTCCTGTTTCTCATCCTGGTCGTATTCTCATACTTGAAGCCCAATGCTGTACACCTGCAGCATCGTCCACGTGTTATCCTTCTTGTTTTCTTTATGTAGTTTTTTACCCTCCGTTTTCGTTTGTTTCTTTACTTCTGCCTGTCCTTCTTTCTTTCCTTTTTTCCCTGTGTCTAGCTTATTGTCCTGCTGAGCCGTTTGTGTTTGGCATTTGGTGTTTCTGTCTGCTCCGGCTTCCCTTGCCTCACCTGCTCTCCCCCAAGAGAATTGCAAGACGAGAAAGGGTCAAGAGAAGTGCATTCACACCCTCGGGTAGCTCGCAGTTTGGGTTCGGGCAAGGGCAACCCCCAAGTATGCAACCCAAAACACTGCACTGCTACTGGTCCTTCTGTCTGCCCAGTAGTTCAGTGGAGACAGAACTATGCGGAGCCTGCCTGCACCGAAACTGCCCTACCCCTATATGTAGAGCCCTGAACCCTCAAAAGCTAGCTACACCTTAAACCCCGAACACGAACACTGCCGTCACCCTTCCGCCAAGTTGCGAGAGTTTGCACATTCACCTAGAACCTATATGCTGCGCCTAGTGTGATCCGGCGACGCGGACGAGGATCGCAATGGGCGGAAGAAGCTTTAAACTCGCAAAAATAATCAGGCAGCCAACGGCTGCCAAGGGTTGCGGCGCACAATCCTGCGACGCTAGCGGCCACTGTGAGGCACCGGGTGAAAGGGGTACACAAAGAGCGCAACGTGCCGGTTCGCCAGGAGCGATCCTGCAAGATCGTGGACGTTAGCAGCCACCCGGCTGAAATCGAGAGGGAGAGAGAGTATTTAGTGGAAGTTCAGTGATTTCGTTGAGTGATGTTGAGTGAGTACCTCGCAGGCCTCCTGAAACCGGCCACTCGGGGGAACATCATTTCCTGCCAGGGATGAAAGCTGTCGCCTTAGTCTTGGCACCAATCCCAGGCCAATAAAGCGACGTGTGAGAACATCTTCACTCATCTGGCAGGTTGAACCATTTTGCTGATGTTCGCCGCTGGCTGAGAGATGAAGAGCGCTGGAATGAATGGCAGAATCTGGATGTGCGCCGCAATGCACAAGACAGCATGGGCGCATGCTTTTTCCTTCGCCACTAAAGACCTCTGCAGGTACAATGGGTGCAGGGGCACAATCCGGATCTTATCGTTCTTGATGAGAACGGCCAAGAGAAGGACTGACCCCAAAGAGGGCTGGGGAGCTGTGCTGATTTGTATCCGGAGAGCAACCTGGAGAGGAAAGGATCGACCTCACTCACTACAGTATCATGGCAGCATGGCACCCCCACAGCCCAATCTGCAACACGTCTGCCCAAGGCTACAACCAGCTTCCAGAGATGCTCCGTAAACGGGGCTTCCGTCTGAAAGGAGAGGATTGGTAGGCAGGTGGAATGCCAAGTCACTTCTTAGGATTTTCTTGGAGTAAACTTGTTCTAGCGCCGATTGCACTTGCGGATAGGCCTACTGATTTACTCAGCTCTTGCAGGTTTGTTTCCAACAACACAAGCTCTGGCAGCTTGTTGTGTAAACTCGCAATCTCCGAAGCCGGGGATCCATGTAGCATTTGTGGACGAATCGCGGCTTTGCCGGACATGTAGCCTTGGAGTCGTAGGACAACAAGACTGTTCTGACGTGCCCCGTCCATCCGGCAGAACAAGATGCAGATTCGCCAAGCCGCGAAAGGTGCAGGCATCATACCATGCTGAGATCGTAGGTTTTGCAGCAGAGACGGCTTTTCCTTTTGACGACACACCTGGCCTTTTCCAGCGAATGACGAACAGTTCCGACCCTGCAGACCAGGTTCGCACGAGCTGTGTTCGGACATGCCGGGTAAACCGGGGTCGTCAGCCGACTTCTGTGACAAAGCCTATGCAAAAAAGTAATTATATAAGTTGTTTCTGAGAGAGCTTCTTCCAAGACGAGGGATTGTCTGTACCTTTCCAAAATAGGGAAGAATGCTAGAAGCCCGTGCAAGAGGCGCGGCACAAAGAGACCCGCACCTGCAGCCTGCAGCCAGGAGACGCAAACATCGAGCCCGAGACGTAAATGATTCTGCGTTGGCAAAAGATGCTTAAGTTAAAGCACGACTGTGCACCGATCACTGCAGGAAAGTTCAGGGGCCGGCCAGAAATCCGCAGCTATGGGAGGTGAGGTGAAGGGTAAAGGGCCAAGGGACACTGCAGTACTGTACCAGAGACAGGAGCGTCGTATGTCAAGTGGTGTAAGCGTGTCAGCACACACTCGGACACACAGTCGCTTGCTTACTTCCTTGCTTGTGTAGTTGTTTTTTTTCTTACTTGTGTTTGTAAGTCGTCAACGTCTGCGGCACGTACAGTCTGCTCAACATACAGCAAGATAATGCGTGGTGTCACAGTCCCCATATGCTAGGAGCTGGATTTCGGTGCGTAACACCGATAGTATTGCGTGTGTAGCAACAGTCGAGACGGCATTATCCGGAACGCATGAACGGCGGGGCCCGGCACTGTAACTGCAGCGCGAACTTCCTACCTGCTTCTTTATAGAGGGCATCCAAGAGCCTGTATGTTCAATCGGTTGCTAGCTAGAGTGGCCAAGCCTCGTTACCAGGTGGCGTCTTGGCTCCGGAAGCACGAGGCAGATTGCCAGTTGCCATGACGGTCAGACGGGCGATGTGGCGACCCGATGTAACCTTGCAAGCATGTCAGCAGCCGGTTCCAGCTCTCATGCTGCAGGGCTCCAAGCAGGTAACCCTGAAGACTTGGTGACTAGACAAGCAGAGCGACATCTTGCGCTTGCGAGGAAGACAAGGTTGCCAAAACCGAAGCTTGTCCGGCCTGTCGTCGAGAAGATTACTGAAATCTCTCCCTCTTCGTGACCATACTATACCATACTGGTCCATAAGCCCTTCAAGACATGCTGTATCGTTCCGTAAGGCAGTCAACTGACCTTGGGGCAGGTGTCGGGTGCCGTGCTGCGAACTCTGGACGAGGTCTCGAGCTCATGATCCAAGCCCGGAACCTCTCTCAAAGGTCAGACAGGTCATCATTTGTCCATGCCCAAATGACCGGGCCGATACCTGTGCTGCCGTGGAGGCCGAACTCGCCGTCTTTGCCTCGGAGGAATCGGAAGGAAGCACCACTACCTTCGCCTTGCAACCTTGCTCTAACTTTTTCGTTGCCTCCGTAAGGCAATGGGCCTTGAACCTTTCGGTCGCCGCCGCCAGCTGCTGCTGCTGCGTAGCTTGGCACACATGGCACTGGAGACTGTTCGGCATCCGAAACTTAGAAACTGCGTCTTGGCCACGTCCGTTAGTCAGCACTAGGGCGTTGGGAACGACGGGCTGGGCTAAAGGGCACGAGGTGCTGTTTCGCGGGGTCCTGTTGATTAGACCAATCATTTGCAAGGCGAGGAGCTGCTGGCAGGGGGCCGAGTCGGGCCGAAAATGTAGATCTCCAACCCAGAAAACTGAGCATTGACTCCCATCGCAAACCCGTGTGAATCGTTATGAGTGCTTTGTTCGAGGCAGAGGATGCTGCCAAGGAGACGAAAGCAAACGGCCCTAGGACGGGCCACACGTGCGTTTTGAGTGGAGTGATTGCGGGCGTTGGAGAATCTTGTCGCAAGATGCCGCAAATTCGCAGCCACGTGGATCCATGCTCCCGAGAACGGTTGCTCTCTGCCATGTGGCCTTGCTACTGCATGGGAAGCCGACAAGCGGATTCACGAAAGTGGAATTCGAGGTTGTCGGTCCACAAAATGCCGACAGCTGAGATTGCGAGAAAGAAGCTGCCAGAGATCCACAGAGATTATTTTTGCTTGAGGAGAGGCAAGAATCGGTGGCGGCGGCTTTCCTTCACGCTTGGAATGCCTACAAGGTGCAGAGACAGATTGCATGCTCGAGGATGTCAACGGTCAAAGCAGGGTCAAGGCCGTCCAAGCGTCAGGTCCATTGCTGGGGCCAAGACGAGCTTCGACCGGTCACGCAGAGCTGCAGCAAGGACTTCGGAGGCACCACGAGCTAGTTTGGCTTTCATAGTTTCCTCAACACTGCTTGCAGGTCTGGGCGTGCAGATCATCGATGCGTTGGACTCACTCTGGCTTCTGGGACTTCAGGAGGACGTCTTGGCTGCACCACTCGTGCCACGATCTGCACGCTTGGGGATTGAAGGACTATTACGAAGCCGAGAGGTCCCGGCCAGCGTTGCCTCTTCTTGGGTGGACGTCTGCTGATGCGAGGTGGGTCCTTCGGAATTTCACCTCGGACCTTGATGTGACAGCTGCTTGATTGCTACGACGGTGGAAGCCTGGCCCTGCTTGTGAAGATCTTGCAGACATTCTCATGGCTGCAAATGGTGTCGGTATGCCGGTACCCTCGGAAGTGAAGCACACCGGATCGTCTTTGCTTCGTCCAGAGGTTAGCGTGTTCGAGACGGTCATCCGAGTGCTGGGCGGGCTTCTCTCTGCTTACGGCCGGACACGAGCTGGTGAAGAGTTTTGAGAATGCCAATCACCACAGCCACCGTGACATGTTGACAGGGCTAAGTGGGCAACTGCAGCTTCTGGCTCACGCGGCACAGCCACCAAGCTTGCATGGAGAGACACTGACATGTTGGTGCGTTGGTCTAGGCCAGGCTCCGCAACGTAAGCTTGCAAGGTTGGGGCAGCGACTTTTGCGTGCCTGGCGCGAGGGCCCAGTGCCCCATGAGCTGGCTCCCTGTCAGAAGTCGAGAAATGAGGTCACGGTCTCAGGGGCCCGCTCGGACTGGCGACAGGTGAACCTGAAGACTGGCGAGACCGGCTTCAAAGAGCCGGAGTTGGGATCCACCTTGGCAGAAGTGGGCACCATCCAGGGTGCCACCGCGGCAAACGGGATTACATCAAATATTTATTGCTGCATGTGCTGGACTCAGGTGAGTTCACATTGCTCAGTGCATGGACAGGCAGGGCCCCGCGCCAGACATGTGTTGAGGCAGAAGCTGCAACAAGCCTCGAATCATGGAATCTGGCCGGCTGTTCTGTTCATGTCTTCGAACATGCGGCTCCTCCAGTCACGGCTGTTGTCACAGGTGACCCTACTTTCCGCACCAGAGGCAATCACGTGATGGATCTGCTGGGAACACTGCTGGTTGAGACTTGCTTGAACTTCATGACTTACAGGGCGTGGGATTGTTGCGTTCTTGATCTTTGAATTTCTTGGATCAGGACCACGGTGGGCTCCTACCCATCATGATCCTTGCCACTTCATAGCTTTCAGACGCTGATCCATCTCGGCTGCCCCAGTCTTGGTCACGCAGCATGTGAAACAAGCAGAGTTGCCCCAGGATAAACCCACAGCCACCCATGCACTGGACGAATGCAAGAGCCACTTGACTTCAATCAGTGGCGGCCACAAGCGCTGGCTGCAGGGAGTTGTTGCATTGTTGGGTGTTTTCGTGCCGAGGTCACCCTCGGTGGTCGTGGTGACTCGTTCTATGAGTACTTGCTTAAGCAGTGGCTCATCACGAATCGCACAGAGGAGAGGTACAAATCCTGGCTCCTTGGCACGCTCTATTCCTTATTGCTGAAGGCCGAATTGCTGAAGCATGCTAGCGGTCACTAGCGGCCACTAGCGCATGCGACCGCTTAGGTATCAACTGTGCGTCGATGGCATTCGCCGAGCTTTCGTCGGCCAGTCACGCCCTTCCAACTTCAGCTTCATTCGCGACGAAGCTGAACACGTAGTGGTGTGTTTGTGCTTCGAGGGTCAAGGCACGTGCAACCTGACCGGCCAGCTACTAAATTTGACGTAGAAGGTAATCCCGCAAGAGTCAGGCACGAAGGGACGTCACGTGCTACAGGTGAAGTCAGCGCCTGGGATTCAATCTCACAACTTGTTCCTCCATCAGCGGCTTGGACAGCGCTGGTGCGACGACGCGAAACGTGTAGGTGTTGTCGGTGTTGTCGTCCGAGGATGGATGGCAGTGGGATCCGGAGACGACCGGGGAAGAGTTGCCTGGTCTGGTCTGGGTCTTAGTCGGAGGCGTGCAGACAAGCGCGGTCGCTGTCCGGCCCAGGCCTTCTTCTTCCAGTTCCAGGATGCGACCTCAGGGCTACAGAACGAAGAGAAGGCACAGGCACAGCTACCAGCACGATGTTATGCGGTGTCGTATCCGCAGCACTGAGTCATACCAGGCCCCTGCAAGCTCGCCTGCACCGACAGCTGACATGGAAGGAGAACCTGACAACGATCTTTATGAGGTAGCGTAGCGGCGTAGCACAAGGTATCTCGCACTTGCATGTCGCTGCTTCGCTCCTGTTGGACTTCGTGAGATGCCATCGCAGGAGCGAAGCAGCAAGAAAACGGATCTGTCACCCGGCTCAGACTATGCAGAGATGTGTGGCCACAGGGCTGGGGGCGGGCTCCCACCAGAGGTGCAGGGGCCACCTTTGCATAATCGGTCGCAGCCTTCATGGGCGTACATCATCATCCCGTCCATGTCACCGGACACTGCATGTGCTTTGATGCTTGGCTCGATCTAGAATCTGGAACCGCCCAATTGCCAGTTTTGTGCTATCGAGTTGCACAGGATGGAGCTCCTGCGGTCGCATCGTTGGGACGTCGCCAGCAAAGCTGGAGCCCAAGCACAGATTCACAGCCGAGTCTGCTGAGAATGCGTAGATCTTGGCATGCTGCCCAGATGATGGCAATTGTATTGCCGCCCCCACACAAGCAGCTCTCGGCAAGCAGCCAGTACAGGCCGAAGACAGAACTGAATTCAGCATCTGCTCGAAAAGTGTTTCTTGTGTACTCTTTTGCTGTCGCGAATGGATGTGTTGCATCAGGATTGATGCAATGCTCAGTGGTCAGCTCCAAGACCTTTGCCACAGCCGACAGGAGTTCAAGATGGACTGCCGGGCTGCCTCGAGTCTTCGCTTGCTTGTATGGCTTTTGGTGAGTAGGAGGCAAGCAGTGACCAGCCGCCAAAGAAAAGTGAAGAGGGGATGGCCCGGAACCGCGACGGCGGCAGGGCAATCACACCAGGATTTTGGGGCACCCGTGGACGAGAGGGCATCCGGCGAGCATCATGACAACCCGGCGCGCCTGCAGCGGCCCAGGCAGCGCGAGGCGATGTTTTGCCAGTTTTTGAATGGGTTGCGGAAGCCCCCAAAGGGCGCGCGTCATCAGCATCAGCGGGGTTCCGCGGAAGGGGGCGTAGCCTTACTCCACCTCGAATCCAGCACACCGGAGAAACTGCGGCCAGCTTCATGGGGAACCTCTCGACCCAAGGCCGAAGTTTACAGGAAGAAGCACGAGAGGGTAGGAAGCCGTTGAGGCAGCGCACAGCGGTTCCACCATGACACTGTGAAAGACAGCCAATGCCGCGAGAAAGTGTCTCAACACAAAACCATGTCCTCGTCAGACTGCAACCAACATCGGATAGGAGAAGTTTGTCGATGTTGCCCAATGTCAAACTGCAAACACAAGGGGGTGCGCCCTTTTCTCTCGGGGAAGACCGTCCACCGTCCTGATCATGACTGCTCCAGGGCTTCTTCTTGCGAACTCCTTGGGTGCGGAGTTGCTACGATTGACTCGCAGTGAAAACCGTACGTTTTCGCACCGTCTTCATCACAGCCGCCTGTCGTTTCATTCGCCACTGTTGGACTTTCGTGAGCGCGATCTGCAGTTAAAGGCGGATCAGATTTCAGGATCCTGTCGTGGTCTACCGAGGCAGTACACCATGTCTGCCATTCTTCCTCAGGCCAAACTGTTTTTGTGGTTTAACGAGTTAGCAATGCCCTCGGCGCAACGGGCGCAACGTACTTTGATGGATCTGTACAGGCGCCCCAGGCTCATCTCAGCAAAGATAGGGGAAAGGTCGCCATTCAAAAGGCATGGTTGAGTTGTAAATGCGCCACACTCGTTCGGATGCAAAACTGGGGATGTGGTTTCCAGCCAGAAAATCATGAACCCCAGTCGCACAGATGGATCCATGGTCGAACACACCATTCTGTGCAAGAAGGGTTGCCCGCTGTGCAAGAGTGCGTCAAGAGCAGGTAAGCAAAGAAGGGGAGGCAAGGCGTCTCTTTAACGCAAAGCGGAAACTGTCATCCTAAAGCTCAGCCCGCTCTCTCTCTCTCTCTCTCTCGAGGATTCTCGCATTTTAGAAGTCTCAGCTTTACTGCAGAGCGCAGCCGTCAATGGTAATGCTACGGCGGCGTTGTCTCGTTCAACGTGCTAGGACTTCCGGCGTGCGAGTGGTAGGGCAGGGACAGTCACATGTCACAAATCGGCAGAAACTGCGAATTTGACTTTCTCTCCGATCCCGAAAGACGGCCGGACAACTCTTGCAGCAGCTTTGAGCAGCTGAGAGTGTTCACTGCTCAGAACTGGGCCTTCAGGTCTGCAAATTGTCTCCTCGATAAGTTGAGTCTTTCGTCGGCTTTGAAGGACCATCTCTCCTGTTTCTTTCCTGGGGTGCTGGCGCTGGGAGTCCTTACCGGAGCAGCAGCACGGCCAGCGGAGGACCAACGGCAGCTTTCTCTTGACTGAAGCGTGCCCTTATCGACTGAAGGAGTTGCTCTTGGCACAAGACTTAACCGAGAGCTGCGCCAGGATGTGGTTAGACTCGCCTCGAGGCCTGAAAGGGGGAGACAACTCAGAGAGGACTCAGAGAGTGAGGCCGGCGACTTTCCACCGAGGCTTAGCTCCCGAGAGCGTCCTTTGGAATCGAGCGCCTCAGCGCTCCCTCGACTTTCGGGCCGGGAGCTTGGGGGCACTTGGGAACTTGGGGGGGTCCTTTTTGTCAGGAGCGTTTTCAGATCCGAGCACCTTCAGGCCACGCCGAAAGATGCCCACTGCAGCTTGAGACCAGAGGTTGTCGAGTCCTTGTGGTGACCACTCGGGACAGCAGAGGGTGAGCCGTAGCAACATGGCTTTCGCGAATTCACGCATGAAATCAGATGACATGCCTCCCCTGACATGCCGCTGGCGGGCAGGTACCTGTATCTTGCAACCGGGGACCCCAAATATCAGGACGCTTGGCAGCAAATAGTCTCTTCCAGGTTTTTTCGGCGGCAATTGCATTACCGCCGGAGTGGTGCTGTTGCAACAAAGCCGTCGCCGCATCGCAAGTCCATTGTAGGGAGTGTGCTTTGCGATGAGAGTCATTCATGATTTCTACAGCAGTCTCAGGGCGACAGGCCCTTCAAAGCATGTTTCGGCATGAGCTTCACTCAAAGCCTAGATATTGAACGGAGGGCCCTCCCCGCCTCATCTCTTGCTCTTGCTCTTGCTCCTGGGCTTGTTCTTACTTTTCCTATTGCCCTTGCTCCTGAACCCCCTAATCCGAATTTGCTTTAACAAGGCGGGGGTGATTTCAGGGTGAGTGTTCCAACACATGTATTTAACAAGGTGTGTTTAGTCAACGGGGGAAGGGATTCCGCGTTTCATATCTACACAGTTTGTCTGACTGAGAGTGCAAGCCACATCGGCAGCCCGTCGTAGAAGCTTGGATGCTTGCCCAGGCGGCTTTTGATTTGAGGCAACCAGAAGCATGTTTTTTCTTGACTCAGAGCCCTGCTGTGCAGGATTGGGGCTGGTCCATTTTCCAGGCAATTGAAGCCTTCGCTCGGGTGGATTCCGGTGGTGCCTTGTCTGGCAAAGGGAGCATCACTGAAAAGCTCATGTAGTCGTGAAGCCCGGTCGCAGATAGCAAAACTCCTCAGTCCAAGCGGGCTTGTCCGAGTGTTTTGGCCTGGCCGTAGTGGCCGAGACTTCGGAGGTGTTGAGGTAGCGAGGATCCAGGATTCCTCGGATCCTCGACTTGACCTTGTCTGCGGGAATTTAAAATTGAGGCAAAACCTGAGAAGCGCAGCTCGTTTCAGTATGTATCAGTCAGTCCGAAGAATTGGCCAGGCCGGCAAAATAGGACGTTACGTCGCCACAACGGTGCAGTGCTTCCTCGTCTGCAGATTCATGTCGTCTCGGTGCAGAGTTGCGGAGGCTACAGCAGCATCCAGGATGTCACAGTTCAAACTGCGCCTCTGCTTCGATAAAATTATGACATACTTTGGTCGTTCTCGTGGGCTGAACATGCTTGCTTCGAGACTTCTAGACCGTATGTGTCAGAATTCCAGAAGGAGCTGGACCGTCGTGACGAGATGCAGACGTTCCTGCTGAGTGAGACGTTCAAGTACCTCTTTTTGCTCTTTGGAGACGCTCGGCTTGGAGCCAGATGGTTGGAGGAGGCCATGATAGTAGAGCCTTCAACCAATGTAAAATATTAAATGCATTGTCAGCCTTCGGATCAAACGCGAGAAAGGGATGAAAGGGGGAATCGGCCATCACAAATGCTGGTGCCACTTCCTGGAGTTCTGGCTGCCCCCGCATTCTGGACGGAGTCCACCATGTGGGCAGTGTTCAGCTTGCGGCGCGCAGGTACCCTGGAACCTGCTGCTAGCCAAGGCAAATCTGACCAAGATGCTGGCAGAACAGCACGAAAAAGCGAGGATGGCAGCCATGGAGCACTCAACGTAATCCAACACCCTCGAAACTGTGTGCCATCGCGCGCCGATGCGATGCGGAGTCTCATCTACCTTGTAAGTATGGGTGGGAAAGAAGAGACGGAGAAACCCTACAAGAGAAGGGCAGGGCAATGTTCGTGCATTGTGCTTTTGCTCTAGCTGCTCAAGTTTCTGTCTTGCGGCGAAGACCCTCGGGATGTGTGCATTTCGGTGTTTGAGGGCTCTAAGACGTTTTGTGAAAGCTCGGCGCGGCCTTGCGTGTTGTGTTAGGACAAGCAGCCCCTGGACCTCAACAAGATCGTGCTCAACACAGAGGGCCATCCGCTACCAGTCCTTGGTGCTGGCATCGAGATGCAGAAAAGTAAGTGCGGAGCGTGCTGACTTCAGAATAAAGGTGCGCAGTGTGTAGCAGTCTATTACATTGGCCTCGCCTTTGCAATTTTTGGCACAAAGACGTGCCACATCTTCTTTTAGAAGGCAAGCCCCAAAGCTATTGTAGGACACTGAGACGAGCTATGATTCAGTTCGGAGCAACTTGAGAACTGCATTCTCGTTCGGATGCATGTCGCAAGAGCTCACGGTCGGTGCCGGCTGCGTGGTTGGACCGTCAGCTGCACATCAGAAGCCTTTTGATGGTGGCAGCATGTCAAACGCCGGACACGATTTCTTCCCGCGTCGAGGCGGGGTCAGGCCATCAGCACCTCGCCATTGTTCCGTGCTTCGGCACAACTGCAGCGACAGAGGCGACGGCACCTGCACGAGGCGCCACATGCAGAGCCTATCCTGCGAAAAGCAGCCCTGCATCCAAGCGACCGTGCTCACGCGAAGGTGTTCTCGGATTCCCACAAAGAAAGCCACCTCGGCAAACTGGATGAGCTGGGGCGGGACAGGCAGCTTTCGAGCTTTTGTCGGGAAGCTTCGTTCGTAGATGGCATGACCGGTCACGATCTCTTTGCGCGGGAGATGATGCCTGCGCTCTTTACGACAGTGCACATCTTTAGGTGATGTCAGTGATGTCGGACGAACCTTGGCAGATGCCAGACTTGCAGCGGATGCTGCAAGTGATCGAGTGTGAGAACAGCGACGAACTACCAGTTGCAGAGCTGCGTGGCCAGGCAGCGAAAAGTAGTATCTGAGCTTGGTCCTGGCGACAGGTATGCAAATGCGAGCTTGGAGAAAGCTGGGGCGCCAGGAGCCGCTCGACTGCCGCAATGCGCCTTCGGCAAAGTGCCTTCCACATCTCAGACTGAGGTGATCAAAGGCTTGTCCTGGTGCAAATCCTTGCTGTTGCAGCGGGAGGAGTGCCTTTTGCATCGGCGTTCGACCCGTGAGATTCAGCCACGATGTTCTCCAAGTGTCCATCCGCGAGCTGGCTTTTCTCCTTCGCCTTGCGCTCTGCAGGATTTGGATCAAGACGATGAAGTTCGCTTGCTGGACATTGGCAGCTGCAATAATGCTCTGGAGTCGGAGCTAACCGCCAGGGAACGGCATCAGCTGTGCCTTGGCCGAAAGCAGTGATCCAAGCGCTGCACGCGCGCGCGTGAGCATGTCCGGACATGCTTTCAAGTGCTTGCAACATCTGCAACTGTTGATGACTCCTGCAGGCGGATCACAGCGGTGGACGTGTGCCCACGGCATGACTCCGTGTGGCAGTGCGACTTCCTGCAGCTGCAGGTGCTGCCCCGGCACAAGCGTGCTATCCGAGAAGGCATGGCAGCAGGGACAGAAGAGAGGCGTTTCGTGGCCGCGTGCGGCTAGGACGGCAGCTTGTGGGGCTCCCTGCAGAAAGTTTTCACGCTTGCCTCCTCTCGATGGTGTTACATCACTGGCCACAAGAAGTCCAACGTCAGGCCTTGGATACCGCACCTTGCCTCGAGAGGATGGCCAAGCACAGAAACTACATCACACTTCGCGAGTCTAGGTAAATGCGGATGGCACCGACGCCTGCTGAAGCTCAGGTCCACCGGCTGCTTGTCAGTGAGGGCCAGCTGTTAGTGGTTGAGCCGGCTGGCAGATATGGCAGACATGCGCAGACTGCGTCTTACTTCGGGGTATGCCGGGTGTTCCACGTGCTATTCGAGTGATTTCATCTCTTGAGGGGAGCTTTGCAATGAGCATCTATACTCCAAGGTCCTTCTTGCGAGAGATTTGCATTTGCTGTACTGGAAGACAAACCGGCCCACTGCTCATGTGGTCCCGACACTGTCACTACAGGAATCGAGCCTGGGATTCTACAGTGTCTGGGCATGCATCAGTCTTGCTGTGCAGGGCTTGGGACGGCCTCCTCCCTGCGTTGACAGAGGAAATCGCATGTTCTTTCAACATGTGGGTTGTCCTATGGAGGGCACTTCGAGCTCGATTGGCCCAACACATGCAACGGATGCTGCATCATGTCCAAACGGGAATCCTTGCGCTGATGTTCTGTGCGACAGAATAGAACCGCGCCTATCCCCCGCCTCCCTGCCTGTCGCGCGAGCCCCTCGCTGCTCCTGGCCTTGCCGTCCCCTTCGACCCGAAATTGCGACAATTGGACTGCGAAACAAGACGTGTCTCTGCTGCCAGTAGTCACCTGCCCGTCACCTTTCCTGCCCAGTCGCCTGCTTTCCGGTCCAGCCTTTTCCTTCTTGGGTTGGCTCTTGCCTGCAAGTTCCTCCATAGCTCACCAGGTTTTTGGAACAGAAGCGCAGGATGTCACCAGTCCCTGTGCAGCGTTTGTTTTTGTGAGGGACGGCTTTCTCAAGGTGTGTGTGTGTGTGATGATGTTTTATGGCGTGATGTGCACTTCAGTGACAGCTTGACTTACGAGGCTTGCTTGTCGCATGCCGGCTTTGCCCTGGAGCAGCAACGGCGATTTGCCGGATGCTCGCTTCGGGGTTTAGCGTTTCGTGCATGTGAGCCAGTTGAGCGGGCTGCCTTTGTGGCACGGCGCCGAGCAAAATGCGTGCGTTGCAATGCGTTGCACTGCATTTCGTTCAACTCCATAGAAGGTGTCCCAGTCCCAGTCTCTTCTGTGTAGGACAGACCCGGCCATGGTCAAGTCCAAGACACGCAGGCCCGCGGTGTGTTGCAGGAGTTTTCGGATGTCGATGTTGCAAGAACGGTTGAATCAGATATAATTTTGAGTTGCTCTCGCTGTTAATCTCGTTGTTCTTAAGAAAGCATGCCTGTAACTTTCTCTGTTGGAGGCATGCGCTGAAGTGCGACAAGGACCGAACAGTTTGACAGGCTGATCTACTTGGGTGGCTTGTGTACTACTTGGCGCCATGGAACACACAGCAGGGTAATGAGGCTCTCAAGTTTCAAAGAATGACCCGTTAGCTGTACCACTCGCACGAGAAACGCTGCAGCAAGCATCCCCCAAGCCACAGTAGAACACATCTTTGTCCTTCTTGTGACTTTGTGTGTGACTTGCTTTTATTTTATCGCTAACCAAAGAGTGCAGAATCAGAAGCTGCGGTACCAAACCGAGACTTCACGGAAAGGACTTCGAGCCTTCGCCGCGCCTGCCTGCAGCTCATGCCAGGGAATTCGATTGATCAGACCGTGAAATGCGCAGACTTCACTTGTACACCGAGTCCAACTCCTTTGCGCTCATTGCTGAAGTCAACATCTGCCAAAGGCCTGCAGGACAGGTCAACGGGCCGAGAGCGCGGGATAAAAGCTGGCCATCTAAGGGCTTCGAGAGTTGATCGTCAGCAGCTTCAGCAGTTGTTCTGGTGTTCGACGTGGCTTCTTTCTTGTCGGGCTTGCCGGTCCTTCCAGGGGCCTCGGGCGCTGAAACCAGCAGCATGCGTTTTCGTTGCTAATCTGCTGTCAGCAACAATGCGTGCAGCTTCGGGGCCGGAACCCAGCCGGTCCGGACATTTGCGTTGAAACTGATAAGACGTAGCGAGAGGGCGTATGCTCGGCTTGCCGGCCTGCTCTCAGGACGTCACGTCTCCAGCCGTGAAGTTGAAGCAGCCAATCGCTTACGAACTCCAGGACCACCCCAGAGCAAGCATGCGAAGCGGCTTTGGCATCAGACTTTTCATGCTGTAGCCATAGCCTCCCGACCTCGGTGCTGAAGGACTCTCCGTCCGGCACAGAGCTCACGCTTCCAGCATCGGAGGCTGTGGCGCCAACGCGTGCGAAGGCATGATAGGGCATGGAGGAATGCGGGGAGCGACTGGTGTTGTCTCTCTGCGCAGGCCGTGCTTCATGCGGATGGGGCGCCGGCCTCTCAGACTCAGACGTGGTGGACTGCATCTGGGGGAAATGTTGTAATGAGTGTCGACACACATGGTGATCGAGAAAAGCCTAAAAAGTAGTGGGATCCCTGCCATGCAGACCCTCGGGTCTGCCATGCGGCAGCTAAAAAGTGATCAGTGAAAAGGCTCGTTGTAGCCTGGATGTAACAGACACCTGCCTCTTCGCATTCCTGGGCCTGTGCCTCGAAGGCTTGGAAAGACACCTCAGCATGCACGTGCAGCTTTCAAAATCATCTGTGGGCGTAGCTTAGTTGGACACCCTGACGGCTTGTGCACGCGCATGCGCGGCTGCAGAGCAGCTCCCGTGTCTCCGATCTGGGGGCATCTCAGTTTCGGAGGCAGGTTAGGAGGATTCACTGCCACGTGCAAAGCTTTGATAGGCTCTGGAGAGAGAGAGAGAGATATATATATATATATATATATATTATAATATAACATAATATAGTATAATATAATTTAATATGATATAATATAATATAATATGATATAATTTAATATAATGTAATGTATAAGAAAGAATGCTCCTCTGCAGCTCGGCTCGGCAGGTGCTCTCTATCACCTGCTCAAACGGGTAGAGGTCGACGAAGAGGAAATGTCATCACACACACACAACAAGAAGCGACATTGAACGCGGGAGACTTAAAGCACGAACTTGTAGAAGCCTTGATCTTTAGAATAGGGTTTTGGGGTAAGTCTTCATGAAAAATTGGAAGAACCATTTGGGCTTCTTGACGACCCATACCATCCTCAACTCCTGCCCCATGTACCTGAGCTTGGTGTAAGTGAATGTCGAATTCGGAGAAAGCAATCCATGGAGGCCTTCGAAATAATGCAGGGTCCTGAATAATTAGAATGGGGTTTGGGGGTATAAGATAGTATAACTTTAAGTCCCCGCCAAGAAAACAATGTAGTAGCCACTTAGCGCTAGGTTGAGTAGCACTGTCTCGTGCCACTTGCACTTAGTGTGCAGGGTGTAGGGTTTAGGATTTCACAATCTTAGGTGTTAGCAGTGTAGAGAATCAGCATAGAACCCTCATCCCTAAACCCTAAACCCTAAACCCTAAACCCTAAACCCCTTGAGGGTTTAGGTTTCAGGCTCTGAAGTTGGAGGGACTCGGGGCTCGATCCGCTTGGACTTGCGTGCTGAGCTCTACTTGTGGTTGCTTCGGGCTTAGGGTTTAGGGTT